>CM041791.1:125856414-125976390 GCA_023375725.1 Nephotettix cincticeps | reverse complement strand
CTGGATGGAGAAAATGCAGCTTAATTGGAGCGTCATAAAACCTTTGAACATGGATGAGGGAAGAAACCCAGCCGTTCAGCTTATCAATGGTAAGACTGTTCCTTCTTTTGATTTGATTTCCTCGTTGAAGAGAAAATTTTCTCCTGTTTTTGAGTCAACCATAGGGCAAATAAAGGGGATGTCTGTGAATTTAGTACTGAAAGACAATGCAAAACCTGTTTTCTGTAAAGCAAGAAAGGTACCCTTTGCTTTACGAGAAGCTGTTGAAATTGAGCTGAATAATTTGCAGAAAAATGGGATTATATATCCTGTGACAAAATCACAGTGGGCAACACCCATCGTCACAGTTCCTAAACCTGTCAACAAAGTTAGAATCTGTGGGGATTTCAAGGTTACAATAAATCCTAATCTGAGAACGGATCATTATCCGTTACCAACTCCTGATGACATTTTCTGCCAAATTGCAGGTGCTAAGTTATTCACGAAACTTGACCTGTCTGCAGCATATAATCAGCTCAAAGTAAATGAATCATCGCAGGAGTTATTAACAATAACTACTCACAAGGGGCTTTTTTTTTTGCCCGATTACCGTTCGGTATTACTAGTGCAGGAGCACTATTCCAATCAACGATGGACAAAGTTTTGTCTGGTTTGCAAAATACATTTTGCTACCTTGATGACATTCTTATTGTAGCGAGGAAACCCGGAGAGATGAAACAACTGGTAGAAGCCGTATTGCAACGGTTGTTAGACCACGGAATTAAGGTTAATGATTCCAAAAAGTGAATTTTTCAAAGAGTCTTTGATTTTTTTAGGTCATCGACTCGATAGCAAAGGTATTCATCAGAGCGAGGCTTTAACCGAAGCTATTATCAAGGCTCCCTGTCCTGAAAATGTTACCCAATTGCGCTCATATTTAGGACTTCTCAATTACTATGGTAAATTTTTGCCTAATTTGTCTACAATCTTGCACCCATTATATAGGCTACTCAATAAAGATGTCAAATGGGCATGGTGTAATGAGTGTAAAAAGGCTTTCCAAACTAGCAAAGAACTGCTCTTGAAGGACAATGTCTTGATGCCGTTCGATCCTAATCTAAAAATCATCGTTACGTGTGACAGTTCAAATTATGGGATCGGTAGCGTGATTGCCCATGTGATGTCTGATGGTTCTGAGAGACCCATTGCGTTTGCAAGCCGAACCCTATCGAAATGTGAAATAAAGTACAGCCAAGTCGAGAAGGAGGCTTTAGCTCTTGTCTATGCAGTACGCAAGTTCCACAATTTTCTGTACGGCCGCAAATTCACACTGGTGACTGATCACCGACCACTGATATTTTTATTAGGCCCTACAAAAGGAATTCCCAGCTTAGCAGCAGCGCGCATCCAGCGTTGGGCTTTAACGTTGGCAGCTTATCAATATGACATTAAGTATCGCAAGGGTTCAGACATACCAAATGCAGATGCACTTTCGAGACTTCCGTGTCAACTGGCAGCAGATGAGGGGGAAATATCTTTCTTTGTATCATCTTTTAAACTTCCTGTTACTTATAAGGAAATTGCTACAGCCACAAAATATGACCCTACATTGTCAAAAGTTTTAGATTGTACCTCCAATGGCTGGCCTAACCAGACAACTAATGAAGAAATAAAACCCTTCATAAAAAAAAACTACAACTTTCAGTTGAGCAAAACTGCCTTCATTGGGGGAACAGGGTAGTCATACCACCAACTCATCGCAAGGAAATATTATCAATATTACATTCAGAACATCCTGGAGAGTCTAGGATGAAATCTTTAGCAAGGAGTTACGTTTGGTGGCCTCGCATGGATAAAGAAATCGAAGTAATGGTTAAAGAATGCTCGATATGTCAGAAAACTCGAAAATCTATACCGCTTGCGCCCTTACAACCTTGGTCTTGGCCGAAATACAACTGGCAAAGACTGCATTTAGACTTTGCTTATTTTGAAGGGAAGGAATTCCTTATTCTTGTAGACAGCCACTCCAAGTGGATTGATCATCAACAACCTCAGGTAAGACAATTGAGAAACTGCGACACTGCTTTGCTGCATACGGCCTACCAACTACCATTGTCACTGACGGTGGACCACAATTTACTTCGCAAGAGTTTAAAGACTTCTTAACAGCGAATGGTGTTAATCATGTCCTGACACCTCCATACCACCCAGCTTCAAACGGCCTAGCTGAACGAGCTGTTCAGACAGTCAAAGATACGTTTTTGAGGCAGATGTTGCATGATGACAAGAACAAAATAAGTAGATCTCTACAACATCGTATTGATTCCTTTCTGTTTGTCTACAGAAATACTCCGCACTCTGTGACAGGGATTGCTCCTGCCGAGACTTTTCTGAAGTTCAAGCCAAAAACACATCTCAGTTTACTCAAACCTCACCTCGCTGAGCAGATGCGTGCAAAACAAGAGAACATTGTAAACACTGCTAATAAACACAGAGGAAAACCAAGAACTTTTGCGCTTAATGAGCGAGTCTTAGTGAAAACAGTCCGGCAAGAGAAATTAAAATGGCAAGAAGGAATAATTACGAAGGTAATCAGTCCAGTGACATATCTGGTCACAGTTGACGGAAGAACCCGATTTGTACATGCCGATCATATACGTGAATGTTTTTCTCAACCTGAAGAGGAGGATGCAGTACCGGTAATCCTATTCCCGAGAGAAATTTTCAAGAAAACCCTTGAAAGACATCCTTTAGGACGATGACAGCTAAAACCCCGGACAAATCAGAAACACCAGAAGCGGTGATTGCCCCAGATGTTGATACTGATATTCCATCACCTGGGAACATCAAGACCTCTGAAAATGTCGGCCTCCGAAGATCTCAAAGACCTCGGAAACCGCCAGAGCGAATCAACCTTTAAATTAAGGCCTAAGTGTCCTCCCATATTTTGTGTTGTTTTATATACATTTTTTTATTTTTTTTATTTTGAAGAATCTTATTTGGTTGGGAGGAATTGTTATGAAGTGATAATATCGTCAGTCTGTTCTGAGATCCAGTTTAGTGAACACCTGTTCTGATTGTTGTTGTGAATATTTATTTTGAGTATTAAAATGTTGTTTTAAAAATGAACAAGTCTATTACACTGTATATATACTAGCTAACCCGGCAAACTTCGTAACGCCTAACAGTAAATATGTGTTAACTTTCAGATTGGCCATGTTCTGAAGTCGAATAGCGTTACGACTTCGTTGTGAATAATTATATATTCTGGGTTGCGACATAGTTAATAACAATACCGAAATGATAAGACATATTAATAACATTACCACAAAACAAATAAATCTGAGTGGATTGATTCACAATTTTTCTGATCCAACCTAAAACCAAACAAAACCTAACTGTAGTACGGCTTTTATAGGAAAAATATACAACAGCTGATTATTATAACAAACATAATATGTATAAACACCATAATTATTTTCTATTTAGCCGACATAATTATAAACACGTGACTTTTAATCAGACAGAAAATAAAAAATATAAGAAATATAAAAATATAAATACATAATCCCCAAAAACCGTAAACTATTAACGTGGTGAATAAATCTGTTCATTTTGTACAGGACACATTTACTCCATAGTTTTACATTAATGAATTATTCTGATGGCATTGGATAGTAAAGCATATTGTTAATGGAAAGTAAAACAACATCTGTAGCTTAAGAACTCAAATGTTTTTATTGTAGAACATTTGTAAACAAACTTAGTCCCCAAGAGGTTAACATTAGAAATTTAAAACGCTATAAAATGGAAACTAATTGAATTTATGGAACCTGAATATGCCTAAAGCATGGCCAGAGCAGAGACGAATCCAAAAAATCAAAGATCATTGAAATGGGTCCAGCCGTTCTCGAGTTATAATGCGTGTAACTAACACGACTTTGTTTTATATATTTAGATATATATATACAGGGTGTTCATTAAAGTCGGGCACAAACTTCGAGGGGTGATAGTACTCATCAAAATAAACAAAAAATCACCTATAACCATTTGTCGAAAAATCCTTCGTTTAGCCGCTAGCCGCCATTTTGTATTTTTTTACAAAAAACTATATATATCAAGAAATATTTAAGATACAGAAACCAAACTTTGCACACATATTTATTGGTTAAAGAGAAAAATATTTACAAAGTATTATTTAATTTTCTTTTATATTTTAAAAATATTTAAACTAAAATAACAAAAAAACCATTAACTTTATAAAATTTTTACAAGATACAAAAAAGATTGGAATTTTAATTTCAGATCGAACGGTACTTTAGTGAGCGAAATCCGTCAACGAATAACCGAGAAAATGCACTTTTAACGTTAGAATACAGGGCCCACGTGCCACCGCGGAGCGGCCGTGGCTAGAAGCAGAGTTTAGCTGGCAGAACGCGGCTTAAGACTTCTTTATTTAAGACGATAAAGAATTATCACTGTTATGTGTATATAATATAAATATTATACTGGATATCCCAGTTGAGGTGCCTCGAATTGATTGTGGACAAACCAATTGAGATAGAGTGGTGAAGTAACACGATTTCCACGAAACCCACCCCTCAAATGCTTTAGACCATTTCCAGGTACACGGTATTCTAGAAACTCAGGGCAACAATATCTAATAGCATGTTAGCTTTAAAAGATTAACAACACAGATTACTTATTTTGAACCAATATGAGCCATCACACTCAAGTCCACATTAAAATATCCACTGTGGTGGGTTGGTTTCTTATTCAGGGTGATAATTAGATAGCGGGACAAAACCTTTGTATGATAATGTAGAATTTTGTCCGATTTCACAAGTATTTTGACTAAATTTAATTATGGTTTAAAATACCTTTCTGTCAATGGATCCTGGTGTAGTTTTTTTGTAGTGAAGGCACCACGCGCCTTTTTTGTAAATAGCTGTTCTCGATGTGTAGTGTTATTGTAAATAGTAGTGTTTTAGTGTAATGTAAACAGTTGACGGCAATACTCAAGACCTGAAGATGTGTTCAAGCATCGTGAAACGGCCGTAGTCGAAAAACCACACTAGGATCCATTGACAGAAAGGTATTTTAAACCATAATTTTGTTCTTCAAAGATCCAAAGGCTATCCACAATAGATTTAATTATAATTTTTCAATTCAAGTTATTGATTATTACAAAAATCATAATTTGAAACATTTTTTCAATTTAAATGGCATTACTGAAATATAACTATTACTTTGAAGTTACAACGTAGCATCTAATTAATAAAAAATATAAAATATCATTAAAAATGTCTCTACATATAAAGTTTTACAATTGGGTACCGTGAAATGTGAAAATACAAATGTTTTTATCAAACACCCTTAAAAATGTGTGATTTTAACTTATAAATCTATATTATTTTTTTGCTTTGAATTAAATCACATGAATTTGGAAACTTGTTAAGATTTTTTTTATTTTAAATAATTTTTTTTTTGAATCCGTAGTTTTACATATTCAAAAGACAGTTTTGTGGCTCAACACCACAGAAGCATTTTATTTTTTATTTCAAACAAAGAATCTTTATTACAATTCATGGTAATACTTGTTAAATTAATATTTAAGCTAATTTTTGTATACCTTAGCTTTAGTTAGACTACTTGACGAGGCACCAGTTTATTGTTACTCTGTAACCCTGTACAAATAAAATCTTTGACTTTATACAAAATTTTAATAATAATACAAGTTTTACAATTTAATAAAATTTAATATTTTGGTAATTTTCACGTTTTATAAAGGTATGCAAAACTTTACTACCGGTACTGCAATGATAAAAATTTTCCAATTCACAGTCAAATTTCAAAAACTAATACTAAATAACGGAGCAGACAATTTATTTTGTCTTATTATTTATTTGTTTATGAATTCAGATTAATATTTCAGTCGCAATAATAAGTATTTTGTTTCTTCAAGATCAATGAGTCATACACCCAGTATAAAGGAAGGGCTTACTGCTAGTTTAGACTAAAGCATTCAATGAGCCCACACAAGTGAATAAGCTAACAGTTGTGAGACCATTAACACACATCACATCACGTTTGCCTTGAATAAACAAAATGTCTCCTGCACCTTCTCAGCACAATCACTGTAAACATGTTGTAAGTTTTTCTGCATGGCATGGAATTAGGGTATGCAGATGAGGTTAATATTTCAGTGTAATATTTTTCTTTTCAAAATAATAAGTTTTATTTTAAAAATATATTAAAATTTAAAGTAGGAGTAATGGATGGTCACACATTAACAAAGTTTCTTTAAATGACAGATTAAAAGGTCATTTTAAAAACATTTGCTGCCTCCATACCAAACACCAAAACAAGCTAAACAAAAACACCAAAACTCCTATCCAGAAATTCCTCGTTTTGATTTTTTTAACCCGTATCTGATTTGAAACCTTAACCCACCGTTGGTCAAGGTAACATGTATCCACCCGTGGATGGGAGATGGGTGAGCTCACCTTTTTAAAAGCCTTTTTAACAATTTCATGAATTTTGTACAAATTATATCGTACCACTTTTGTTCTATTTTCCTAAACTTTAATTATACACAAAACTAAAACTGACTAACTTTACAGTGAAAAAATAAAAAACCCCTCAAACTATAAACTTTTTTATAAATTAATTTAACTATCTTTAATTAATTATTTAATACTCAGGATGCTATTAAATACCCCTGTCACAGCAGACCTGCGTAAAGAAGAGGTGGTTTCTGTATGTTTGTTTGTGGGTTTGTTGTGGCAAGTAAATGCAAAAAATACTGAACCGACCGGTTTGAAATTTTACACAAAGGTAGATCTTAAACTCATTCAACACATAGGCATACTCATTTCCTTAAAATCCTCTCGGGCTACGCCCTGTGAACGTCCTAAGTTTCAATGTTTACATTTTTAGAGAATGAAAACATAAAATTACTTGAGTGTCAACAGCTGTGAATACTAAAATTTGACAATTCGAGAAGAAGGAGAAGAAGAAGAAAGAGCTGCCGTGACCGTCCTAGGTTTCAATTTTTACATTATCTAATGACAACATCCGTTTGCACTATATTTTGACAGTTCGGGAAGAAGAAAAAATAAAGTTGATTTTTCAGATAAACTGCTGGATCGAAATTAGTGAATTATTTGAAATAGCGGAATGGTAGATTTTAAGTTTTTTTCCGACGACTGTCTCTATTACATTAATCCTTATCCTCTCCCAATATTTGACATATTTTACTTTGAAATGTTGTAGACACTCCTGTTTAGTCATTTTGTAAACAATGAAGAATTAATTAATAATACCTTAAATGTATCAGTAGAGCCTACACATTTCAGCCTTTTTAGCCCGTGCGAAGAACGGGTACTTTGGCTAGTTAATAATATAATAATAATAATATATGACAAGTTTGGTCAAAATCTGTCGATAAACATGAGAATTGTTTGCCTATTCTCCATAAGATTAAAATGGAAAGGAGTGTGAAGGTTTGCTGCTGTGAGAAACACTGAGAGTAGGCATTTATACCATCAAAAAATTTTTTTTAACATTCATACCAACTTTCATCAACATCTGTCCATAAATAAAGGTGTTTACCTATTCTTCATATGATTAATATGGGAAAAGATTATGCAGGTTTGCTGCCATGATAAACACATAAACTATGATTTTTAAGCAAAAATGGATAGATCTCAACCACATGAAGCTAAATATCAAGTTTTATCCAAAAATATTGGTGAATAAGTGAAATATTAATTTTTACTTATCCTCCATAAGATTAACATTGGAGCCTCAAAATACAACGTACTGTGTTTAGATTTTTTATATCTCGGTAACCGTTGGAGATATAAAATCTTTAAGGAACTAAATTGTGCAGTTTTTCAAGCTGATTCCAATGGTGAAATATAAAATTAGAAATTTTTAAAAACTACATGTGAAAAACGCAAAAAACCCCATTTTGGGGTACAAAACCCCCCCAAACTACCCGTTCCCATTGACCGATGTGTCTGGTTTACGAACTCGTCCGAGCAATTGTAGGAATACACGTCTCTACCAAATTTGGTTTCGATCGGACCATTTTTACGAGAGTTATCGTGTTAAGAGACACACACACATATATGTATATATATAAATTTTGACGACTATTGTTTTTGGTCTCTAGGCACCTAAAGAAGAAAAAATAACATGGTCCCGGGCTTAAGTCTTCTCATGAGACCTATGGTAATAGCTTATTCCCTAAGGGAAATTCGCTAAAAGATATTTTGCTAATACTCAGTGTATTATAACAACAAAACCCCCATCGCAGCAGACCTGCGTACTCAGCGAATTTCCAAATCAATAATATAATAATAATGATATATAACAAGTTTTATCAATATCTGTCGATAAATATGAAAGTTATTTGCCTATTCTCCATAAGATTAACATAGGAAAGAGTATGCAAGTTTGCTGCTGTGAGAAACATTAAAAGTAGGCATTTCTGGTTAAACAATTTTTATTTTGACCATTTATGCGAAGTTTCATTAACATCTGTTCATAAATAAAGGGGTTTTCCTATTCTCTATATAATTAACATGGGAAAAGAGTATGCAGGTTAGCTGCCATGATAAACACATAAATAAACAATGATTTTTAACCATAAATGGGTAGATCTCAACTATGTGAAGCTAAATATAAAGTTTAATCCAAAATATTGATTGATAAGTGAAATATTAATTTTTCTTTATCCTCCATAAGATTAACATTGGAGCCCAAAAATACAACGTACTTTGTTTAGATTTTTTAATATCTCGGTAACCGTTGGAGATAAAGAAAAACTTTAAGGATCTTGACGGTGTAGTTTTTTAAGCAGATTCTAATGGTGAGAGATAAAATTTAAATTTTTTTACAATTACATATGAAAAATGCAAAAAACCCAATTTTTAAGTACAAAACCCCCCCAAACTACCCGTTCCGACTGACAGATATGTCTGGTTTACGAACTTGTCCGAGCAAATGTAGGAATACATGTCTCTACCAGGTTTGGTCTTGATCGGACCATTTTTACGAGAGTTATCATGTTCACAGAAACACACACACACACACACACACATATCTCAAACAATTATTCATATATAAATTTTAACGACTATTGTTTTTGGCCTTTGGGCACCTAAACACGGAAAAATAACATGGTCCCAGGCTTAAGTCTTGCAATGAGACCTACGGTAATAGCTTCTTCCCAATGGGAAATTCGCTAAAATTATAAATATAAAATACACAATATTTATTATACTATTTTGTGAGGCCTTTCCTTTTTAGGTGTGCTCACTGCACTGTAACTCGTCATGAAATAAAGTTGCGAGACAGACTGAGGTCACTTAACCTTTCCCATGCCCCCAACTACTGACGTCCTAAACAACAGGCACCACAAGGAGATATGACTAAATTGCACCCTTATATTGAATTCTATACAAATCTGATCTGATACACCTTCAGTATTGCATTATAATTAGTAAATGTACACAAATAGATATCAAACATTAAATAACTTTTTTGTTTCAGGGCGCCAAAGAAAAGTTTTTACTCACAATTAAATCTTAATTTTTTTTATATAAGACCAAATTATGTATTGAATGAGAAATAATACACTTAATATTCTTTAATCTTACCTTGTTTTTAGATCTATCTCAGAATTTTAACTTTGTTTGACTCCTAAGTTTTACACTTGTGACTTATTTTATAAATTTCATGCTACATTACATCTACTGACACCTAATCTTATGTTCTTGTACTTGAAACAGAAATCTAAACAGAAACACTATAACTAGGTTATTGTACTGATATTGAGTTTGATAAAGGTTAAGTCAGTAAATTTGAATAATGATATCAGGAGAAGTAATCTTATTTTGTAACAACTGTCTATCACAGACTTCCTATATTACCCAAGAAATTAAAATTATGTTTACTAACTAAATATTCTTCGTCTTGATAACATTATTTGAGAGTAAAAGGGATACATTAAAGTTTAATTTAATAATTTCTAAGAGGAAATTATTTTTGGAAACTTCAGCTTATCTGTTCATAACATATTTATATTTTAATTATGGTATGTTTATGACATATAATGTATTATGTATATTTCTGTTATTACGAAATAAATGATGCCAGAGTACGCTTTCTTTTATTTTCATTTTTATTATTCTGACACGTGTTTAGGGGATTACCCCATGGTCACAGTGTTTACAATTAATAAATAAAATAAGTTAATAGCCATTAGGCTAATAATGTTGACCTCCATGAGAAAATGTCCTGGAATTAATTATACTCTATTTATACAAACCACTAAATTAATACTTTCTACTTTTAAAATGATGCGTAAAATGAGTTAAATCATTGTGGGTTGGCTAACTTAGACTTATACATACACACCTACAAGAAAAGAAAGTTTGACTATGGCTAAAACCAAGTATAATCTGCAAATGTGAGAGCCTCTTGAGACCAAAAGATTTTAGTTTCCTTAAGTAGGTATATGTTTTAATGTTGTTAAGTTTGTCAATTTAAGTGTATTGTCAACATCAACCAGTCAACTGGCCACAATCAAGGATTAGGTAATGATAATGGACGTGCCATAAAATATCAATACGTTACTTTCCAAACTCACCTACACAATTCATTTTTATTACTTTATATATTTATATTAACAATAAATTACTATAGCAACATTGGTACCGTAAGGTTTAGTTGCTTCGTTCGACACTTGGAGGTATCAGTCTACCCAACGTACTTTCTTACCTGAATTTATACTAACATATGATAAGATGAGTAATTTCAAATACTATATGTGATTATACAAAAACTTGTATCTTATATCATGCAATGTACCTTCAACTTATATCCATCCCTAAATCTATTTTAAAGAATTATTAGAATTTTGAGTTAAAATTTTCTAAATTTGGCTGACTTAAAACACCTTAGACCCCTAATAAATTTTTAAAAGTAATTGACAATTTAAAAAGTAATGATAAAATCTGTCCATATATTTTGACCATGTGAGGTTTTTTGTAATATTATTGATCCTTTCCTTTACATGAGTTACAAAACTTTCACTGTGTGACATTGTGCCTCAATATGCACCTTGTCATACTAGACCGTACTACAAATTGAAGATTTTTTTTCAAAATCAAAGGCAAGTTAACTATTTGCCGAAAAGGGGAGAATAGTACGTGGATAGTGGAGTCCAACGTCCACCTACGGACTTGTTTTGCCGCAATACAACCTGCAATAATAAGCACATAGTTCTTTTGTTGAACCATTTAAAATTTTGCGCCCTCCTAAAATTTGGTGCCCTAGGCCTGGGCCTCGTGAGAAATGTGGTACAGTCTCTAGTTGACTTTCATCCATTGCATGATACGTAAGCTATAGCCTAATAACATAACCAAATCAAATCAAAATCTTTTATTGTCATGAAATTTTTAAACAAAAGCATGGACAATTCGTCAATATATTACTTCTTAGGAGTACATGAATAACACTTAAAACACTACATATAAATAAAACATTAATAAAAGATAAACTTAACACTTAAAAAAATCCTGAACCCTGTAGTATTCTTTTTTAATCAGAAGCAGTTTCAAATTTCTCCTGAATCTACTAACATCAGCTTCTGTTCTCAGGTTTGGTGGAAGACTATTAAACATTTTAATTGAGGAGTAGTACATTTGGTTTTCAAAGAGAGCAGTTTTATGTTTCAGAATGGAAAGATGTGATGCGTTACGAAGACTGTATTGATTGGTGCTCTGGACATTGCATAAGTGTTTATTTTTAACCAGGAATGTTAAACATTCCAAGATGTATAAGCTTGAAAACGTCAGAATATTATTCTTTGAAAAAATCCCCCTACATGAGCCAGAACGTTTTATGCCAAATATCAACTGTTTCACGTTTTGAAATAAAATAAATCTTTGGATCACACATTCCATTTTATGTTATGTAATTAACAACCATATGACTATATAGTCATATGTCATCAACCTTATTGTTTTTTTTAAACTAAAAACCCTCTTTTGATTTGCTGTTTCAGCACCCCAAAGACCCAGGCCATATGTCATGTGAGGAAGTAAACATCCGTAATAAACCGAAAGCAAAACCTCTCTATTTGAAAAAAAAGCAAGTCGACGTAGGTGAAACATGACATTACTCAATTTTTTGCAAACTTTATCTATTTGAAAAGAAAAATTAAGTCCGGAATCAATAACAAGGCCCAAAAAGTTTGTATGCTGACTAGACTCAATAACATCTATGCCAATCATTAGGCTGGATTCAGTAAACGTTCTACCAGGATTTTTCAATTTGAAATTAATAAACTGGGTTTTTGTTGCGTTCACACTGAGGTTATTTTCATGAAACCACTGCATAAGCTGGCTACTTTTGATGAAGGAATTCACTTCAAGAGACTTTATGCACTTGTTAGACAAACTAAAAGAATTGTCATCCACAAATAGACAGAGGTAAATAACAGGGACACTACAAGCAATATCATTTACAAACAACAAGAATAAAATCGGGCCAATGACTGATCCTTGTGGTACACCAGAATTCAAAACAACTTCATTAGATTTGTTCTTAAGGAGACAGCCATTTTCATATATATTTGAAATCTCAACAGACTGAGTTCTTCCAATGAGAAAAGAACACACCCAATCCAGAGCTGTCCCTCTAATACCATAATGGCAGAGCTTCTTGACTAGCAGGCTGTGGTTTACCGTGTCAAAAGCCTTGCTAAGATCGAAAAACACTCCAAAACTTTTTCCTGACGATCTAATGCCTTGGACACATAGGAAACAAAACCGTACATTGCATCCACAGTAGAATAGTTTTTCCTGAAGCCAAACTGCCTATCAAAGAGTAAATTATTTGATGCTAGAAACTGGAGAAGTCTATTCAAAAAAGTTTTTCTAGAACTTTGGAGAAATTAGAAGTCAAAGATATTGGTCTATAATTATACTGAAGAATTGGGTTTCCTTTTTTCAATAAGGGTTTTATAATTGCTAATTTTAGTGAAGATGGAAATAATCCTTCCTGAAATGAAATATTTGAAATATGAGAAAGTGGCAAAACAATACACTCAGCCACTTCCTTGATGATTTTGGTAGACACACCATCTTCACCAGCTGAATTGCTCATTTTAAGCGACTTAATAACACTAATAACTTCTTCATTGGTGACTGGATATAAATATAAAGATGAACAAGAGCCAGGCGCTTTAATACAGTGGCTCAATGCAACAGGGTCCCCAGAGGAAACATTCCCTACATTGGCAAAGAATTTATTAAATGATTCTGCGACTGAAGAGGGGTTGGTAATCAAACTATCATCTTTTCCTATCTTAATATTTTTATGAAATAAAGAGGACTTTTTTGGAATCATTTCATTCACAATGTTCCACACTGCCTTGGACCTATTATCAGAACTATTGAGATGCAAAAGCAGATTCTCTGCTTTTGCTGACTTTACTGCAGCCCTATATTTTCTTTTCAAATCCTGATAGGCTCTCTTTACAGGATGTTCCGAGAGAAAATCTCTTGAGGCATAGTATAAATTAAGCAGATGATCCCGTAACTCAGTCAGCTCAGAATTAAATTTTATTTTAGTGAAAGACTGTTTTGGTTTGAGCTTTGTCTTTTTAAGAGGGAAAGCTATGTCAAAGAAGTATTTAAATGCTGATAGAAACGTGTCAAATTTGGCTTCCAATCCAAGGACTGAATAAACACTGTCCCAGTTTTCCCTTTTCAGGAGCGATTTAAAAATGTGAATACTATGGCAATCAAAAATTCTTCTCACAGAGAATTTTGGAAAACAATTTGATGAGATTGGAGTCAATAATTGAATGTCCAGACACTGAGCATGATGGTCAGAAATCCCCGAATTAATGACTTCAGTATGCGCAAAAGTTTTTGGAACATTACAAAAAACGTTGTCTATAAGAGACCTAGATCCATTAAACTCACGGGTATAAGAAAAAACTGTACTCCGTAATCCAAAAGTCAACTTAAGATTGATAAGCTGATTGGAATAACTGCTATTCACAGACATGTCTATGTTGAAGTCGCCTGCGACTATTAACTTACTCTCACGTTTTTTCTTACAAAAGACTCCTAACAGTCATGAAGAGACCGTAAAAAAATATTTAAACTGTCATTGTTGTTGGGTGGTCTGTGAAGAGCAAGAACAAAATATAGGTAAAACATTTTCAGAATTACAATCAAAATTTATTGCAGCCATTTCACATTCGCCCTCTGTACAAAAGTTGCTAACGTCAACCACATTAAAAGTCAAAGGCTCTTTGACAAAGATGCCTACTCCACCTTTCTTCATATTCGTCCTACAAAACCCAGATGCAGTTTTATAGCCCGGGAAAGTAAACAAGTTGAATTCATTTTCACAAAGGAAATGTTCAGATGTAACCCAATGATCTTTCTGATTTCTGAACAGAGCCCAGGGAGATAGCCTGGGGTTACCCATTAGTAGGCCCAGTAGAAATGTAGAACCTTGTTTCATGCATGTTTTGATCTTAAAGAACAACACTTAACCTGAAGAACAGCTGGATAGCTCTTGGGTAGTGTGTTCACCTCATAACCTGAGGGTCGCCGGTTTGATTCCGGGCCCAGTTACCATTTGTAGGTAATTGAGCTATTAATTAGTTACCTATCTAACAACAGATGAACATTAAGCAATAAGACCAGGATTTTGACCGTTGTCTATCATCAAATATAAAATGCTACTAGCGTTCATAAACACAAAATACCACATTCTAAAATAAACAACCAAAATAATAGTAGTGACAGCATGTTCATAAGTTGCACTTATCCACAACAATGCTGCCTTCCATTGACAATTAAATTTGAGTTGTTTGTTGGGTTTGCACAGGAGTCTTGCTTTTCATACACCATAGGCCTTACAGACCACAGACCAAAGCATGAATATTATACAGAGCATGTCCATTTAGCCTATAAATCAGAGTGTCTTTTCCGATAGCATAAATAAGCTTCTTCAAACATTGCTTGTACAGAATCCAATGTCTAAATTAAAGAATTAGCCTATTTCTAGGCTATGGTTTTAAAAGTGAATGTATAAAATTATACATAGGCTATTCTTATATTTTTTACAATTTATAACATGAATTATAAAGAGCTTTCCAGACAGCTCCTTAACAACTGAACTAAGCATATGAGGCAAGACCCTAGGGTATCTTGTTTAGTTACGGTATTAACAAAAACTGTTCTCCTTAACAAAACCAAAACATAACCTAAGTCTTGTAAAATTCGTACGCGTACGTATTAGAGCATTTTAGCTGTAGCATAAATTCAAATAACTTAGCAAGATCCAGTCACAATTATGTTTCTAATTTAAACGTACCTCAACGAAAAGACGGTAACGACCAATGACAGTGACGAAAAGTTTGATTTCTTCTTGATATTTCTAGTATATGATCAAATGTCAAATAAGATGCATGAATGATTCAGAAACGGTTAGTGTTCATATCACGATTATACAACGATCCCCATTGGTTGAGATTTGACTCAGTAGGACACAGCTGTTGAATGTTGGCACCGGGGAGCAGCTGATATTCGTGGTGGTGGTGTTACTGGATTATAGACGTAGCCGACCGATCAGAATTTAGGATTCGTTTCGTAGATATTACATTTACTTCATAGTTCAACTTTATTAGACTAGATCATTTTGTTTTTCTCTACTACTTATTGAAACAGTATTAGTTTTATTCATTTTTTTGTCAGAACTTCGGTATTTAGTCAAATTGCAATACACTCATGCTAAAGTGACGTCATCCTTCGTTATGGCGAGTAAATATGTGAGTATTGACATTACGATATTTTTCTATTTAATTATATTTGATTTCATGACACATACTAGCGGTAAATAATCTAGATGGTACATTATATCTCATAATTATGTTAAATCATATCTATATGACCCGCAACTATTATTTATTTCACTGTCGAATTAGCTAGGATGTTTCATCTTGGGAGTCAGTAATCAGCTTTTAAAGTAGTCATGATGTGATGACCTTGAAGAATATTGCCAAAATTATGTAAATTCGCCTTCATATTGCAATTTTCTTAGTGCAGAAATTGTTAAAAATGTTATCCCTCCTCGAATTCATCCAAACACCATTAAATCAATTCAAATTCCATTCATTATAGTTTCAAAACATTTTCACATTCACTAAAACTCAGGTATGACACAATGGTCATCAAGTTTGGAGTATCAAAATTCATGTCCTCCAAATGTAGGTCATTGTCTAATAAAGAGAAATCTGTTTCTGTTAAATGATTGTCGTTTTATCTTATTAATTGTTTGATTAATACTTAGCTTTTTTGTTGTAATAATGTCCAGATATTGACTAAGGTATGGTAATAAGTAAATAGTATATTTCCTTTGCTATTTTGAGAAGACTTCTAGCTCTTTAAGATTATATGGGCCTGTAGAGAAATTTAGGATTTGCAAGGAAGTTGAGTTTAATTAGATTTCAGTAATAATATTGCTACATTTTGTAAATTTTTAATTTGATAGTAAATGTTTCACTTTTTGGTATTTAATCCTATAATTTGAGGCAATTTCAAGAAAACTATAATCAGAGTAGTCATAGGTTATCTGAAAAAGAATTTACTGTCCTGTTTTTTATTTTATTTACTTGCTAGTATTTTAATGATATCATGTTTTGATTAACAAACCTTAAGCCCTATTCAGGCCTAATTATTTAAAAAATATGAAGTATCAGAATAGAAGCCTACATTAAAAATTGTGTTAGTATAAATAGGGATAGTAATAATTATATAACTCATTTTACATATTAATAATTTGTTATATTTTTTTAATTTTATAGACACTCACCATCACTACACCAGAAATGATGAATTCTACATTCTACTAGTGTACCACCTAAAGCTGTTTGCAACTTAACTTTCCTACATTGCCTAAGATACCTACGTTCAGAATGTCGTCACCTCAATGGGCTTATGATATAATTATTTAGTGTGAATTGAATCCCATTCCCGATATAAATGACAAGGAACTTGGCCTCACTAACTATAGTATTTATCGGCAGGATAGAAATAAAGAATCCAGCTTGAAGTCTAGTGACATTGGAATACTGATTGGAGTGCATAAGATACTTAAGTCTTGGTTCGTTCCTGTCTTAACTGGAATCCTTATTTGTTGCTATAGTTTTACCAATTAGTGTGTGGGGTTTACATTCCTCCGAAGCATTCTCAGAGTACTTACGTGGCCTTTTGTGATGCCGTTGAAGAATCGGTTACCAAACACCCCCCTTACAAAGATGTATTCATAGTAGGTAATTTTAATCTTCCCAAAATGAATTGGCTCAATATGAAGATGGGCGAAGATTTTGTATGAGCTCCTAGTATATTTTTGACCTGACTGCTACATTGAATCTCAAGCAATTCAACACAATATTGAATGAGAAAGGAGGTATTGTGGATGTCAACCTTTCCACAATTAATCCCACATTGATACAACATTCGATTGATGTTATGTTTCAGTAAGATAGATATTATCCTGCCCTTGAAACTAAATATCAAGGTTTCTTCCTCTTGCAAAATAGAAAAAGTACAGTGGTAGAGTGACCTAAATATATGTGACATGGAAAGTATTTTGGATCCAAAGAACTGGTTACCCACACCCTGGTGGGTGGTGGGCCTGGTGATGATATTGAGGACAGGTTTGTGCATTCTTTCAACGCCTGGAAGAAGTTATAGTTATATAGGCAGTGCCTTCCTGCAGTGGTACTCTAAAGAACTGAAATAGATGGTAATTTGTAAAAAGATCTTGCATAGACAAAAGTGATTTATCTTGCATTCAAGTGTACACAAAGGGATTAGTACTATTTGAGGTTCAGTAGTAGTTTGAGAAGAACATGTAGTGAGTTCACTAAATAATGCTACAATTTGTACTTTCACTGATTAAAATGGAGTGATACCGGACAAAAAAGTGTTCTGGACTATAGGTCCTATAGGTTGTGTCCTCAACTACACAACAACAAGACTGGCTCCACAATTGCAAGCATGTACAAGCAAGACTGGGTCACTACAGGCCTATAGTTAAATATTGGGAAGTGAGTATGCCATGGAGCTTCCTTAACATATATAGTACCCTTGACAGTTTCCTGGAAACCAAGTCAATGCAGCTATCTCAAGACAATCTACGATCCAACGAGAAAACCAACAGTCTTACAGGTTCCGCAGTTCCTTCAAGATCCTTGCGGCTTAGACTGCAGAGAAGGACCTGGATTTTGACTTCATTAAGTTGGAGCATGTTATGCTGGAACCAAGACTTTGCCTGGTCAAAAGCCACCTCCTGTTTACCAACCAACTCAGCCAGACTTCGCCCTCTACTCAAGAGGATAGTTTCATTACGATATTGCCATCCACCTTTAGGTCATTAATGTGGACCAGAAACAATAGGGACCTCTGAACAGAGCCCTGAGGAACCCCAAATCGGACAGGTTTTTTTTCTGAGGTTGAGCCACCAATTGCTATACACTGTTTCCTCTCACTCAAATAAGATTCCAGCATGCGGAGCGTAATTTCACACAGTCCATAGTGCTGCAGCTTGTCAAGAACAATCTCATGGGTGGCGGAACACCTTTGTTAAGTCACACCGAGTCAGAGTGACCAAATCCCGGCACTCAAAGGCTTCCGTGATTTGCCTAGACCTATTTATAATAATCGTGCTTCTCACCACAACCAAAATTTTGAAGGCTGCTATGAGCTTAAAGCCCTTCACAAAATTAAACCACATTAAAATGCAAAAAGCAACCAACTAATTTTGAGAAATTCTGAATTGGCACACCAGTCGATTCTAAAATCAAAATTTCCATCCGGTTTAAATTTGAGATAAATTGATACAAAACGATTCAACAAGTTATCCTGGCTTTGGTAACTCACAGGGTTTAACTGCACTATACAAGGTTCAGACGCCATTTCTTACGAAAAGTTGTTTTTTTATATAAAGAAACCAGTTTTGAAATATGAATTATCAAATATTTGTTTTACATTAAAATATTTAGCATTTAGCATCATGAACTTTTTACATGGCAATTAGTAAAACACAGCTTCATGATGTTTTGCGATCTAAAATTTGATCCCGTTCTCAGGTGAACATAGAATCATAGAATAGAATAGAAACATAGAAAAAAAAATTACACAAACAATAAAACAAAAATGTTTTAAGCTTTGCTGTTTTAGGCAGATTTTGTTTAGCGTCTTTGGCCCACAGCATCAAAGCAAGACCGTGCTTTGTTTTTGTGCTCCTGTGTTGCATGTGACTTTTTTGCTTTGTATTTTATATTTAAGTTTTTTACTGCTTTAAACATTTTTGTTTTCAGCTTTGCATATTGACTTAGTCCAAATTATGTACTACTCTTGTTATGTTTTAGGTTCCAGCCCACCTGTTTACTTATGGTGATGGAAAATATCCACATAAATAATTTAAATAACAAAAAACCATCATTACCAACGATGACTTTTAAACAATGTGTTAAAATATTAGTTATGATACTTGATAAAAGGATTTGTTTGCTAGTGCATGGAGGCTGTAGGAGGGGAGTTACAGCCTGAAGAAGAGCCAGCTCACCATGCCCGACGTCCAATGAATGCATTCCTCATATTCTGCAAACGGCACAGGGCAGTGGTGCGACAGAGATATCCCCATTTGGAGAATCGATCTGTCACCAAGATTCTTGGAGAGTGGTGGGCGAGTATAGAGCCAGCAGAGAAGGCTTCTTACACTGAACTTGCTAAACAGGTAATTGGATGCACCTTTAATTAATTTTTTTCAATTAAATTTTGGTCTAATTCAGGTTTTAAAAGTTTTGTCTTTAAGTGTGTGCTAGGTGCGTCTAGCACATGCTAGATGTATCAGTGTGTAAGGGCATGTGGCATCCGTCTGGCACATGCTAGACTCACAGAAGTGATATGGCCACTTTTTCTCATTTGCGCTGAATATGCCATCAGATGAGGATGAAATGTTACTTTTGATGAGTGTAATTAGAAAAGGACGTCACAGAAACACAATGAATATTTATAATATGGAATATTTGAATATTATTGGGAATATAAAAACTTAATATTGACTACTAAAAAAAACTACTTTTCTTCATACATTCGACTCCCTCTAATCCGGACAACTCGGGACCGGGCCCCTGTCCGGATTAATAAAAGTCTGTCCCTTATTGGCTGGACAAAAAAAAGTGATGATCCTAGGATTAATTTCTTTTCTGTGTGTAAACATGATAATAAAGTAAAATTTTATTCTTAACAACACAAATGTCTGTTGTTTAGTACAAAGAAGCTTTCTTAAAAGCCAACCCTGACTTTAAGTGGTACAAGTTGCCTGCTCCACCATTACGAACGCTGATGACTCGTCCAACCAATCAGAAGTTGCCAAAGCTGAGCTGTCAAATGTCCTGCGGCCCAATAACACCAGGCAAACTTGCAGGTGAGAACACAATACTGTACTTGTTTTTTCCTTTGTATAAACATAGACAAGATTCAACAGGAAAACTTATTAATTATTTTACTTGTCTCTCAAAATTCAATCCGTGTAGTTGAACAATGGTTGAGTAGCCTAAGTATTAAGTTTGTTGTGACAGATGAGAGAGAGATGGGAGGTCTGTGCAGTCTGCTTTCGGGCTCCAGTGTAGTGAACCACAATCTCTCTCCCTCACCCACACCTCACAGTGTGCCGAAGCCACCCAAGAAACGGTACTTGGAAGAAAACTACCTAGATACTGGCCAGGTATTTATTCTGTCATCTATTTTTGTGTTTCTTTATTTTTAAACCAGACGGTGTTTTGATATTATGATAAATAAAATATTCTGAATAATTATTTTCTTGTGAATCAAGGTCTCATTGTTACATGGGCACATTATTATCAAATTGCAACTACCTCTTCAATAGTGGAAGTGGTACAACAAAGTAAATGGGTACTTTGGTTACATGTTAATTTATATTCTGTCACTAAGGCTTTTGTTTAAATATATTTATCGATTGAACATGTATCGATCGTTTTACTTTGATGAAGATAACCTATATTAATTTCAAGATCATAATAAAAGTATTGAAGACATTATGTGCATTTTTAATCTGATGAAGAACAATAAAGAATTTAGAGTTCTTCTGGTATTCAACCTTGGAATTGACTTTTTAATTTGATTTATGAGCTGAGTTCCTATTTTTTATGGGCTACAATTAATGATCCGGGTAAATGCATCAGAGACTGCATGTAATCACACTAATTTTTGTCATACTCAAACACATTGTATGATTACTCTAATAATAATCATAATCAAATACTGTATTAACTTTATAATTGTAAATTTGAATATAATGTTGAAATTAACCCATAAAATTATACCCCAGGACTGAGTTATTTTCTTATTTACTTGAAAAATCCTCGTAAATATGTAGAAAAGCTTTAATACTAATATATAACGATTTTGTTGTAATATATTTGATATGTTTGATAATGTCCATTGATATTTTATACATACTGTGACGGGGGGGATTAATTATCAACCTATGTGTGTATGTGTTTTGTGTACCTTGGATAGACTCTTTAGCCCGATGGGTTCGACCCTATGTGTGAAAGCAAGGGCGTAACGAAATTAGTTGGTCACAATATGTTGTATGAAATTAATTTATTTGAAGAGGTAAAGTACCAACACGTAACTCTGAAGAGTGGGGTGTCAGACAGGTGTCCACACACGGAGCACAGCTTGAATATAAATTTTAATGAACAGAAATAAATTTAATAAGTTCTTCGGGTCGACGTCGCCGTGCAGGACAACTGCCCTACACAGTTCGGACCCTACGTTTACAATCAGTAAATAATATGCACATATACTTATGCTTGGATATACTTAACACGATGCATGTAAAATAAAACAAAATAAAATGTTACTGGGTTAGTTTAGCGTAATTTATTATGGGGGGCACTTGCTCCAGATCCAAGACGGAGGCCTTGGACCAAGCGAAAAACGATATTTGGTTTGGTCGGACACTTAGGTTACGTGTTTCGACTTTTCCATCAATCTTGCTGTCACTATCACTGTTATTACTCTCAGATTCACTATTTATATTTACATTACACAAATCATTATCTAAATACCCACTATCACTCTCAATTTCATTTAAAACTTCATTCACAAAAACGGATAATTTTGCAGAATCAAGAAACATTTCATCTTGAGACGCCATCATGATCAGCTGCTCACCGTTTGTAAATAGCTTGAAAACTCGGTGTTTACATTTGGTTTTTGAATCCGGTATTTGAGATCGGATGTTATTTATTGAGCTATACGATTCAACTATCGTGATAGTTTACTAGTCAAATGTAATGATGTTTGACGCTAAATAATTGTGAAAGTCTGATTTCTTGCATTATTTTAGAACCAAAGGCACAAAATTTGTTTTTTTTATATTTGTCACAGAATAAAAAAACCTCTAAAGAGCATTGTATTCTATAGAATATTTTAAGAACACAATTCAGGATATTAATGGAAACAGTTTGTTTAACCCTTTGAGTGCTTAGGCTAAACACGCACTGCACCGACCACGACCAGTCATATGCAGCCAGTTTTATCTTAGAAGTAAGTGGTACAGCGCGCACTAAGTGACATGCGACTCAGCGGTCCGACCCTGGTCGCACGACCAGAGTCTCTGGAGTTTGGTCGCATCCAACCACGACCCGACTGCGACCAAAAATAACATAGATTGTAATGGCATATCGTGCACTGCCTCCGACATCACTTCCGACCCGACCACTCGACCAGTAGTAGTAGTACTGCGTGGAGCGAACTGTGTGCACCTGTTTTTGTGTGTGGTTTTAATTTTTAAGGATTTTTCTCAATAAACTTACCTTATTGTAACTAGTAGTTTTTCTTCAGCTCCTATACACTGTCTCATTAAAGTGTCTTTTCCCCTGATGTCACCTGAAACTTTTCTATGCAACTCATCAAAACTGTTAACCGACATTCTTGCGTAATTGTAAAACCTTTCTTCATACTGGCGTAGTTCGTCATAAAATGTAGCGAAATGTCCTCTCGCAGACCTCACAGCCAACATAGGATGTACCCAATACCGCCTTCTCCTTCGCCGAACGTATCTGCAATACAAGTGCGCAATGACAGCTATCTCTTCAACGTCCATCTTGTAACTGAATAGCCATTAGCTTGGCAGTCGTGTCGTGGGCGTGGTCGGGCTCGGTCGCATGGCTGTGCAACCCGACCAGTCGGAGGAAAAGTCGTGGTCGTGGTCAGTGCAGTGTGAAACAATATATCGTCTTAGTTTCTTAGCAAACTCAATTGGCAAGTAGTCGTATATATCATCGATTTAGTGTAACTGTTCTCTTGTAGGTGGCCTGCCAAGCTGCGCTTCAGGAGCTGATACTGAAACTAACTCACAGAGTTTACTGTTTTTCCGCTAGTGTGCTTAGTAGCCAAATAAGTGCTTTTACTGCGGTGTACTGGCGGTCCAGGTTTGTTATGGCTTTCACTGACAAGTGAAATGTTGAAAGCTAGTGAAGGGAATGAGCCTACTTGGGTGTAAATCCCGACCATGATCAATCCAAATTTGGTTTGCAAAAATATGTGGTACAGTGGTAAGAAGGGAAAACCTTAACCCTAGAACACAAAGGCGTCGTCTGAGAGACGACGCGCAAGGTGTCATTTCTACCACTTACCCCCTTCCACTTTACTAAAATTCACAAAACTCCGTGTAGCTGTCAGTCTTGGCCTAATATTAAAAGGGTCTGGTTGGTGTTCGCTTACGTCCTTTGTTTAACGAGATTTTAAACTTTTTTAAGTTTGCGTCGTCAGGTCGACTACGCCTTTGTAACAACGCACAGTTTGCGGCAGACTCACAACGTGTACGGATCGTGGTGTCTTGTTGCAGAGTATCGTATACCTTCGATTTTTCGCGTGTTATGGTGTTAGTTAAACATTGGAAATATATGTTGTATATAGTGTAAATATTTATTTGAATTGGACCAAATGTCTATTAACACTTCCTGCAGTCGTAAAACAAGGAGGTGGCCCCTATGCATGTTTTATAACATCATAAACATCACTTAAAATGATATATACGTATTATATGTAGAAAATCGTGTCTGAGCCAATCGTGTAAGTGTAATCGTCAGCAAAATATTTTAGAGAAATGCATAGAGAGCTCCAGAAGTCCTGGCTACAGGGCACATTGTTGCCACGAACTCTCGTTTGGCAATCTATTGCTTATACTTTAAATGTAAGTGTGCCAAATGAAGCTCCACAACCGGTCCAACAAGGTAGGAAGGTGTGTGCCTTCTTACCTCCAAGATTACGGCGCATGACAAAACATTTTTATGGACGTTGCGCAAAAGTCATGTGTGGCGAACACCAAGGGACAATCTGCTGCCAGTGCCAGAACAATTAAGATTTGGACATTAAACTCTTATAAAACATTAATTCAATGTTCACTTTAAGTGTTTTTATAATTTAAAAAATTTCCCCGTCATTAAAAGTATTTTTTATATATTTTCAAAAAAAGTAGTCTGGGAGACTACGCCTTTGTAACAACGCTTGGCTCAGGGAGCCTTTGTGTTCTAGGGTTAAATTAACAGTGCGCTTTGGGTGGAAGTTTACGCCATTGTAGGCTAAATTGAGATTGCAGTGGACACCTGTTTTGTTTTTTTTAATGATTTGGCTGTGGTTAATCGGGGGAAAACATTCTGTGTTTGTTTGGTGTTAAGTAATTGTTTAACACGAATAACAAGAAAATTTCAAAGCACTCAAAGGGTTAACAGCAAATCCAATTTTCTTATGCTTTAAACTTATTTAATTATGATTTTTTCAGAAATATGAATGCTATCAACATCTTTCACTCCATGAAGATCTTAAGTCCAGCGGCACACTAGTCGAAGATAATCTTCAATCGGATGAAAAGTGTGATGAGGAAGTCAGTCGCATTTGGAATGTTAGGTTCAGTAATGTTGAAGAATCAGTGATGCTGGACACTGTTCAGGAGACAGGTCAGAGCTTTGATAGCTCAACCTGCTCCACTCTGTCTGACGTCAGCTGTGATTCCATCACTCAGGAATCTGCCACAGAGGTTAATATAAATACCAAAGAGAAATCAGCTAGTGAGTCACCTAGTGATGAAATGCTGTTGAAACCAGACCAAAGACTTGAAAATTGGAGGAACACAATGGTGAGAACATCTCAGCAGCAAATAATTGATTGTGTTGTTGATCAGATGTGTTTCACTGACGCGCAAATAGGCTCCGACTGCACGAAAAAAGATGTTCCATTGGAGTTTGAGCCTTTAAATAACAATGTTTATTATGAGTCTTTTGGTCAAAACCGTTCACCGTCTGAATGTTGTAACCCCTCAGGTATGTCTAAGTCGTTATCCTTGAAGTCTAGTCAGAATGAGAGTGTAACCCAATTATTTCAAAACCAAAGTAGCACAAATGTGGCGGCTGATGAGAACAACTGTCCACTAACTAATGACAGTGAATTTATTATTGTAAATAATCAGGAGTGTATTAATATTGTTACCTCAACAGAGGAGGATAGTTTGAATAACAGTAATATTCCACAAAGTGCAATTTTACTGGAAGTCAAGACTGATTCTGTTACTGGAAATTTAGTGTCTGGATTCGGCCCAGATGATTACGAAATTCATGTTTTGGAGGGTAATGACCACGAAAGCTGTATTGAATCTGCTGTTCCTGTTGAAAATATAGAAGCACTGGAAACTCTAGCTGATAATACATCACAAGAGGAAGTTAAAGAGTCGTTTGAAAACACAACTGCAGAATGTTCAACTAATGAGCCTGTGTCACATGTGCAAACCACAGAAGAGGTTTCTACCAATATCAGTTCTAAGCCAGTTCGAGCTTGCAAAGGAGTCCGATATAGGGAGTTTATGTCCTCCAGTCAGCTTGGGAAAAGGAGAGCTCGACAAAAACGGTAACTTGTGTAGTTAAATAAACTAATATAATATCTTAGCCCTGTACTTGCTCTTTAAACTATGTAGTCGGCTGTTACCAGGTTCCCAGCCGACTAGCATGGAGGCGAAGTGTAACGTTGGTGGCCCCGAATTTTTGTATACAATTGTTTTTTCTGTGTGCTAATTAGTTTTCAGCTGCAGCTGGTCGACGCTGGGCTGCCAGCGCCCCTAGCGGACACGAGGTGAAAGTAGTGACAGCTTTGACGGGTGGGGGTCAGTAGTGGTCTGACCTTCGTGTCGTGCGGTCCTACTTATTTTTACGTCCGATAGCTCGGAGGCGGAGTGCTAGTGTCGTTCGTTTGCAATTTTCCGAATGTACAGAATAGGCTAAGTAGAGTGTTTTGTTTACGATTTTTTTCTATAGTTATATTTTTTGTTGTGTTTTTTGACCGTTTTCTTTTTTTTATGTAGAAATAACCTTTTGTTTGTACAAATGTAAATATTGTTAGGCACTTGAAAACGGGAGTAGTTAATCCAACTCTCGAAACGTTGTGTAGATTTTAAACACAAGACGCGTTGGAAAAGTCCAACTAATTGTTAATTTAATGATATATAAAAACAATAATAAACACACTAAACACCAATAAAAGAGAGTAACGGTGAAATTGATTTATGTTTCTCTTAGCGTTTTAAAAGTTATGTTTCGTTATGTTATAAGTGTTATATCTGTATAATGAAATTTTCTATGATCATTCTTGGCAAACATTACTTTTTCATTAAAAACATCGTGGCACTTCATGCGCAAGAATCATGGAAATGGTCGCGGAACTGAAAGGGTTAATCAACCTCTTGTGATGTTATGTAATGGTTTGAATGAATAAAAGTAAATAAAGAAAGAAAATAACTACACTTAACTGCAGTATCAAAATCTAACATAAAAAATATGTAATTTTCCTCTCTATAATATTAGAAAAATGCATAACAGTTGTTGTGCAATCTTGAAGAATAAGAATGTTTTCTTGTCATTTCAAGGAATACACACACAGAAATTGTAAAATACCCCCGTTGCAGCAGACCTGTATACTCAGCGAATTTCCAATAAACAGTATAAGAATAATATGAGAGTTTTATAAATATCTGTCGATAAATACAAGAGTTATTTGCCTATCCTCCATAAGATAAACATGGGAAAGAGTGTGCAGGTTTGCTGCTGTGAGAAACACTGAAAGTATGCATTTCTAGCATAAACAGTTTTTATTTTAACTATTTGTACCAAGTAGGTTTCATCAACATATGTCCATAATTAAAGGAGTTTGCCCATTCTCTATATAATTAACATAGGAAAAGAGTATGCAGGTTAGCTGCCATGATAAACACACAAACTATGATTTTTAAGCATAAATTGATGGATGCCAAACACCTGAATCTATATACCAAGATTCATCCAAAAATATATATTAATAACAATAATATAAAAAGTCTTTAGAGTTTTTAATATTGCGGTAACCGTTGGAGGTAGAGCAAAACTGTAATGTACTAAATTGTGTAGTTGTTTAAGCCAATTCTAATAGTAAAAGATAAACTTAAGAATTGTTTAAATTACATATGAAAATACCCCCTTTGCAGCAGACCTGCGTACTCAGCGAATTTCTAAATCAATAATATTATATGTCAATTTTCATCAATATCTATAAATACATATATGAGTTAGTTAGGCCTATTTGCCTATTCTCCTTAAGATTAACATGGGAAGGAGTATGCAGATTTGCCGCTGTGAGGAATACTGGAAGTAAACATTTATACACAATAAACAATTTTTATTTTGACAATCTATACCAACTTTTATCAACATCTGTCCATAAATAAAGGAATTTTCCTATTTTCCTTATGATTAACATGGGAAAAGAGTATGCAGGTTAGTTGCTGTGAGGAACACTGAAAGTAGGAATTTCTAGCATAAACATTTTTTTACCATTCATACTAAGTGTCATCAACATCTGTCCACCATGATAAATACATAAACTATGATTTCTAAGCATAAATGTATGGATCTCAACCACATGAAGTTAAATATAAAGTTTTATCCAAAAATATTGGTGAATAAGTGAAATATTAATTTTTACTTATCCTCCATAAGATTAACATTGGAGCCTCAAAATACAACGTACTGTGTTTAGATTTTTTAATATCTCGGTAACCGTTGGAGATAGAGAAAAACTTTAGGAAACTAAATTGTGTAGTTTTTTAAGCTGATTGTAATGGTGAAAATTAAAATTTAAAAATCTTTTAAATTACATATGAAAAATGCAATACACCCAATTTTATAGTACAAAACCCCCCAAACTACCCGTTCTGATTGTCCGATATGTCTGGTTTACGAACTCGTCCGAGCAAATGTAAGAATACACGTTTTTACCAAATTTGGTCTCAATCAGACAATTTTTATGAGAGTTATCGTGTTCTTACTTGGATACTTGGAGTAATCCCACTGGTATCACATCTGTGACGTGGTCGTCATGTCAGTTACTTGCTCCACTTCATTGAGGAGTATAGGCCTAGGTCACATTTGTGAGCTCTTTAACGCTGTATTAGGCCACTTCACACATGTAGGCTTTCAATTTCATCTTGAATTCAGAAAAAAATCTTGTTCTTGAGTTATGTTTCCTGGTAGGCTATTGTAGATTCTAACACTGGAGAAGTATGGACTTTTGCTGGCCAAAGTGGAGTTGATTTGAGGTACATGTAATTGATTTGCTGTTCTGGTGTTATATTGATGAATTCTACTGTTTGTAATGAAGATAGACACACACGGTTCATAGATACACACACACACACACACACACACATATATATATTATATATTTGATTATGTAGTTATGACTGTGAAAATGAACTAAGATTTGAAACTTGTGTCGTGTATCATGAAAATACAGTGGAACTTGGTTATAACGTCCATTGAAGGGACCACACAATTAATGACGCTATATCAGAGTGACGCTATAAAAGAGGTTACATAATTTTAATTAAAAACCGAGGAAAAATAGGGAAACACATTTTTTACATGAAATTACGACATTTACGGCTTGGTGAATTCAACTGTTGGTTCAATTTTAAAAAACAAGCCCGAACACACGTCTGCTATCTTACGTCCCTCCTCACACACTCTTATAACTCACACCTTTTCTTCAGCAAAACCTTTCTCTTAACACTTGGCATTATTTTTCAATACTGTATTCGTAAATTAAAATAACGAAAAACAAACTGTAAAAGACATACACTGAACTAACGACATCTACACTAACTGTAGGTACGTACGAACGGCATCACAGTGCTTTGATGGGACGTGAGTCACTGACACTGACCTTGATGACCGGCGACAGCGGATATAGGGTAGGGGAGGGGGTTGGGGTGGTTAGCGGTAAGACAGCAATAAAATGCCGTTTCTAAAAATAGAATGTAGCTAAACAATAGCCGCAGCCCTCACGTTGCACCACCGACCGAACTTTCTCTATTTAGCTATATGTTGCCTTAATCTCGGCCCGATTTTCTTGAGGTTATATACGAGGTTTGAGAATTTACTGACGATATATCCGAGGTTTTTTCCTATGTAAATACATATAGTTTGGCGGGACCTAAAAATAAATGACGTTATATCCGAGTTGACGTTATGGCCGAGGCCGCAATAACCGAGTTGCACTGTAAAATGTTTAAAGGGAGCTCAAGTTCTTTTAATTTAATAAATAATATATATATATATAGTTTGTAGTTTTAATGACTATTGTTTTTGGTATCTGGGCACCTAGAGAAGAAAAATAACATGATCTGGGCTTAAGTCTTGCCATGAGACCTGGGGTAATAGCTTCTTCCCTATGGGAAATTCATTGAAACGAAAAAAAACCCCAATTTTTTAGTACAAAACCTCCCAAACTTCCCGTTCTGATTGACCAATATGTCTGGTTTACAAAATTCGTCCGAGCAAATGTACACGTCTTCATCAAATTTGGTCTCAATCGGACCATTTTTACAAGAGTTATTGTGTTCACAGATATACACGCACGCACGCACACACACACACACACACACACATAAAATTTTTAACGTCTATTCTTTTGGCCTCTGGGCAAGCGAAAAAATAAATCATTCAGGCTTAAGTCTTGCCTTGAGACCCACGGTAATAGCTTCTTCCCTTTGGGAAATAAGAATAAGAATTATTTATTCCAAAGAATTACAAAATATTTACAATTTACTCATGGAATTACTAGCCATTTCTTCTAGTATATATGGCTAGCCCAGTTAACTTAACACTAAAACAAATACTAACTATGAATTCGCTCAAATTCAATTTTATATACCTATTATATATATACCGTATATTTTTTTTTTATATTGTCAATCAATTGTTATGTATTATAAGGGCATAATTTTATCAAATAACAGATGAGTGCTTTTAAAATTTTGCATAATTTAACCAAACATTACTCACAAGATTACTCCATCTCACTTTTCTCACTTATTTCATTTTTTTCTTACCTTTTGGTTCCTATCAACTCCAATTGAATTTCATTTGGTTTGAATCGAATGAATGTGCATGTTTTTGAATGTTGTATTCGAATGTGGATGTAAGGTTGGGTGCATGTATTTTTGAATGTGCATGTGCAGAGAATGTAGATTGAAAGGGATTGTCTGAATAATAGTGTGGATGTTATGGCAAGTTGCGCATGTACGTTTTCTGTAGCTCTTAAAGTATCTAGTTTTGTTTCTATTATTAGCTTATTTTATAATTTTGCCTTCATCCGCATGGTTAATGGTTCTTTTATTTTTGTTTTTATCATATACTTTACATATATTTTAAAATATTATTCCCTGCAGTCGCCATAAACTAGAGAGCGATAGTCGCTAGGGATCTGCCCCCACGCACAGGCTCTGCCTATGCGGGGACATTTCGTTATTATATAGTATAAATTGTAATATTTGTTTGTCTGTAAAGGAAGAATAAAGAACTTATTATTATTATTATTTTAGTTTAAGTTGTATACTTACATTGCCCAGGCCTTATATTTATTCCTAGTGTTGTAATTATGATTCATTTTTATTACAATTATTTATTACATATACTAAACTATTTAAAATATGAATGGTTTCTAAAACTTAAAATATTAACATCTCTAAATAAATTATTTACTATGTGTCCTCATAGACACAGATGTAGATGTAATACAATATTTTTTTGCTCTTTCTGCAGCACATAAAAGTTTTTATTGTAATTTCCACCACCCTACAAGATATGACAATGATTAAGATAGGAACATACTTGAGAGAATACACTTGAGATAGCCTATATATATACATTTTAAGGGAATACAATCTTAAACTATTTTTTAACTATTTCAAAAAATATGCCCTTGACACAAAATCTACATGAAATTTCCCCTTTAAATCTGATTCAGTGTGAATATCCAAAAACTACTACAGACAAAAACCCCAAAGCTATTTATTTAAGTTTGGTCCTTAAATATAAGGTCACAAAAGAGTATTTGCAACAGATTTATAAAACTGTATATGATTTTGAGGTCGGTCAAATTAATTTAAAACACTGATGGATAATTTTGTTTATTTAAGGATGTTTAGTTACCATTACTTGAGTCAGAAGAGGCCTACCTACAATTTGAAACAGTTGATTCACCCAACTACTGCTCACAGTTCTAGAGATGGTAACAGTGTCCTCGGAGAAGAACGAGCTTCTAGTCAAATGTGTCTTGAGAATGTTACAAGTATGAAGAATAAACACAAGAGAAACTTCTACAAATTTCTGAGAGCATCAATGTAAGTCTTAACACTTTGGTTTCTGTTGATTTCATTTGTGAATTACACCATATTAAAATTGTTTACCAGTACTTTTAAATGCAGTGAAGTAAAAATGTTAGTTTTGTTGTTCATCCTATGAAGAATTTATGATTTATTATGTACCATTTAATAATTTTGATGAAATTTTATTGATTTTTTCCTAATTTATTCTTGGATAAGTGTGATCCCACTGTGTTATTGCGAGTATCTGAATCCAAAAACTATCCGATTCGAACCCTAACTATCCGATCTGGATCCAATTCAAACTTGAGCTTTTCGATTCGAAAAAATAATTCACTATCCATACACCTCTAATAATAATAATTTTATGACCTATACAATCTTTAAAATTTATAATGGCGTTGGTTATTCAATTATTCAATATCTTTTATTGGACTTTTCCAGCTCGTCTTGTTATTCATTGCCATGTGTGTTTTTTTTTGTTTTTCTATGCCTTTTAGCATATTTAACATTTTGATGGAGAACAATAGTTGAATGAAAATCCTATATTGAATCTCCCTTGGTAGTATTTTAACAAGCTAAAAGTAACTTGGCAAGTTAAAAAATCTGTAAATTGTGTAGATATACACACTTGACTCACTATTGACACTTTTAAACAGTCTGCCAGATCACGGAACATTAGGTAAGAAAACCTCATTTTATAATTCTCTACCAGAAAACGTTGCCTGTCCTCTATTGATTAAGATAGAGTTCAATCTTAATATGCCAAAACCTTCTGTTGTAGTGAGGAAGACCAAGCGGAGAAAGACGATTTTGACAGTCAGAAAAAGCATTTTAAAACAAAGTAAGTAAATTGTTCATCCACTTGGCAACTACAGTCAAACCTTGATGTAACAAACCTCAATATAATGATTTCCTTGATTTCAGGAATATTGGACAATATCATTAAAGTGTTTATATTTTATTTTTATATTACAAATAAACTATGTTAAAAACCTTGAGAATTTAGATTTTTAACAGTACTGGTAAACCTATATTTACCTCTATATAACAAATTTTATAGTTTCAGTGTCCGACATTCATATAATGTATTTCACCTCTAAAACGTATTGTCTACGACTAAATATAACATACAACGTATTTCAACAATTTTTGCCTTCAGGATTGAGTATTGCCAAAATTACAAGGTTACAGTACCTGCTGTCTTCAATCCAATAGTCTTTTGAATGTGACTAGTTTGAGGAACATTACTCAAACATACATTAGTCCTTAGGTCACTTCAGAACACGTCTTCTCATGCAAATAAATAACACATTTTCACAATAAACACTTATCAGATGAATTTAAAATCTAAAATAATTGTCTGCCGACATACAAGAAGTTTAAACACTTGACAACGCAGATGACCAACAGCTAGACTAGCCGATACCTGTTTGACGGTTTTGACCTTAGGGTGGGGTAAACTGTTGATTGTGTTTATTTGGCGTTCCTCTAACAAAAAAACTTAAATTTTGGCTCCAAAATATTATTTGACAGAATCAAAGTTATTGTTTGAAGGTAATTTGGTTAAGTGTTTATCATCGCAGCTAATCTGCATACTTTTTCCCATGTTAATGATTTACGGAATAGGCAAACTCCTTTATTTATTGACAGATGTTGATCAAACTTGATATAAATGGTCAAAATAAAAATTTTTTATGGCTGAAAAGTAAAAAATAAACTAAGGAGCAGATATTGGAAGACCAGGGGCGATGACAAAAGTGGCAAAGTTATAAAAATGTCAGAAATGAGCTGAACAGATTGGTGTGGAGAGAAAAGAAAATGTATTTTTTTAGTACACTGTCAAACACCAGAAACCCAAGAGATTTTTGGTCCTGTTTAAAACTGTGTGACATTGTCGGAGGAAATATCAATATTGATTTGGCAAATGAAATAAATGTTGATGAGATTAACAACTACTTTAATAATATGGGATCCGGTCTGAATATCTCTGATGAAACCATAAGCTTCTTTTAAACCAACAGGTACAATGATTCTCAGAACATCTTCATGTTTACAGCTGTCACAGAAAATGAAGCTATGGAAATAATGGATGAAATAAAATCAAATGCCATGGGATGTGATGACATTTCTATAGACATGATTAGAACTATAAGCCCTTTTGCAATTACAGCTATTACACACTTTGTGAATGACTCACTGATGGAAGGGATGTTTCCCAGGATGTAGAAAAATGTATTGTGTATCCACTCCATAAAACTGTGAATCCAAAAGGTGTGGAACAACTGAGACCAATATTAATACTGCCTGCCTTTTCAAAGATCTTACAGAAATCTGTCATTTGTCAAATTATGACCTACCTCAAATCTGAGAATAGATGAGGGTAAATGCAGCACTGTTGTTATGCTCGATTATTCACAAACCTTTGACTCCCTCAATCACGAACTCCTGCTGGCTAAGATGCATTACTATGGATTTGGCAGACAAGCAGTAAATTGGTTTAGATCCTACTTAAGTCACAGAGGGCAAGTCACAAAGATGGGAACAGAAACATCTGGGCTATTAAATAGAGACTGTGAGGTACCACAGGGCAGCTGCCTTGGACCTGTACACATCCGATTTTCCCAGATATCTACAGCATTGTACAGTCCTCATGTATGCTGATGATTGCCAACTGCAAATGTCCTACTGGTCAAATGCAGCCGACCATGCAATCGGTTGCATTAATGACGATCTGCACACCGTCCACTGATGGTCTGTGAGAAATGGACTTAAGTTAAATGTTAAGGAATGCAGTACAAACCACATAGCACCACGGAATTTTGTGCAGTCCTTACAAGAGATTGCCTTGTCCATCATTTTAGATGGTGAATGAGTGGCAAAATAAAAACACTTTGCGTCATCTTAGACAGTGAATAGTGATCTCTCTTTTTCTGACCACACAAAAAGTGCAGAACAGTGCAGTACGATTTGTGTTCTGTCTAAACCGCCGTGACCATGTGTCACCTTTCATAGAGGCTTTACAATTACTCCCCATGGATGCTGTATGTAGAGTGCTAACCTGCTGTTTGGTCCACAAAGCTCTCCTTGCTGGAGAGCCTCAGTACCTATGTGACAAACTCTCCCGTCAGCGGGATGTCTCTTTGCAGAGTACTCAGTAGGACAGACGCCTCCATTTTAGGAAGGTCAATCAAGAGGTTGGGAGGAAGGGATTCTCGTATTTCCACCCGCCGTTATACAAGGAACTCCCAGACAGAACAAAAACTGATATGAGGGGTCCTACTGTTAGAACGAAATCTTAGCCTACCTAACTTTAATTTAACAAATCTTGATTAACATATTCCTTGATATAACATATTTTTGATCTAGTTTCTTCAGGTTCGTTATGTCAAGGTTTGTCTGTATTTGACCAAAACCTTACTCTTACTCCTGTGGCCCTCAAAAACCTATGTGGTCTTTGCCCTCACCAACGAAGCCTCTCCACACTTTGAGGTCATCTGCCATATTCAATTCAGCTCCCATCTTCATTACATCCGGCTATTGTAGTATGTCCCTGCATTTTCAATAAACATTGTGTTACATCTTAATATACACGATATTGCCAACAAACAGCGCTCTGTAGAGTTAAGTTAGATGGGTTATTGATAGTGTAAAATATTATTAACAAGATAAAAATTCCAATAACCTACTTTACTTAACTCCGCCAAGCGCTGTTTATGTGGCTCTGTACAAAAATTGAAAATGTGGGGACATACTACAAAAGACCCTCACATCATCCTTTACTACATCGTTCCAGCATATTCTTGGCCACTCTAACTTTTCTACCTCCTGGTTTATCTTTCTTGACTTATTTTGCCATTTTCTCCCCACTTCTTCTTTGTACATGGCCCAGCCACCTTAATCCCAGCTTCTAAAAACTCCTACAATATACAATCCTTTCATTTCTGTTTTTCCTTATCCTCCATGTTTCTCCTTCTTTAACCCCTTAACAGTTTATCGACATATGTTAGCCAAGAAGTTATAAAAAAGGGCTACTGACGTGATATATTTTTCCCTGGTAAAACAAAGTTCTTTATTGTTATTTGTTGCGTTATATCGCTGTAGATCGTTAAGCTCACTGCTAGAATGCATTAGCGTTTATTTATGAACTGTTTCCATATTTATTTTTCTGTAAACGAGTTACAGACGATTCGAAACTGAAACAGCTAACAGTGCAGCTGTTTTTTTTTTTCATCTCACAACTGGCAAAGTTCATTTGTCATGTTTGTTTATTGGTATTATGATGTTTTGTTAGTTTATTTACAGTTAGGCTTTAATGAACTGCTAATAATTAGTTTTATAAGTGTGTAATACTTTATTTGTCTTTATAAGTGTTCCCTAAAATAGCCTTTGGTACGCATCTTAGTTTAGACAATAGAAAAAAAGTAAGTTTTACTCAAATTTTACTACCTAAAATAGGTTTAATAAAGGGTTTTTCTTTTAAATCTACTTTTCATAACACGTACGATAAGAATTTCGACTAAAAAAATATACACTTTTGGAATGGTTAAGGTAAAAAAAACTGTTAGAGGGTTTAATAGAATATTCTTCGCAAAACTTTATTTTCAGAATTTATTAGTTTCTATTGTGTCTTTTTTTGTAAAAGCCAAAACTTCTGATCCAAACCTTATTTTTCATAAATATTAACACTAACTTATTAATTTTTTTCAACATTTTTCTTTAACCCTTTAAAGAGTACTGTTTTTTGCGTCAAAATAGGATTGAAGTTTTAAAACGTCTTTTTAATGGTTCAGCAAAAAGAAGTAGCGATGTTTTAAAACCTCATTTGACGAAATTTTTTTTGACATAGATTGATTCTTAAGCTATAAATCGATAAATAAAGACACGTAGATACGCGGAACATGCACTTATGTGTTTTCGGTAGGTTGTGAGTAATCTGCGGAGGGTGTCTTAGGCGGGGTGGCGGAAAAAGTGGCAGCACGGCATGAAGTTTTATTAGATGTGTAATTTATTAGCAGTAAATAAAAGTGAAAGCGTTCTACACTCCCTTATTATTGACGACTGTATCTTTATAACTGTAGCTGTTATTCGTTTGCTAAACATCACTCGGTGCTTTCTTTAGTTACTTTGATTGAAGATTTAAAAATTGAATGAAAGAAATTCTAAAAAGTTTATTTTAGGGATTTTGAACCTAAAACACGTTTCTGGCTATATTAACTCCATGTTGGAATTAGAGGTGTGCGGATATCCGAAAATATATGTATTTAAGATATCCGATAAATATCCGAATTTTCGGATAGACTGTATAATACAGCAATTTGAACAAAAACAACGAGATTTTCGTCGAGTTAATACCCGCGAAGCTGGAATAATTTTTGATTAAACCTTGATAAGACGACGAAATTACGTAGTCTTTCATCAAAACAATGTCGTTGACTGGTAGACGCGATACACTTATAGCGATTAGAATGACGAATGACGAACGCAGATGACGAAATTACGCAATTCATCTAATCGGAATGTAAGAACGTCATTGGGCGGTCCGAGGATGCGGTATGATTATTCGATTCTTCAACTACGCATTTAAGTAACCGTAAGTTCAACACGATATTGCATTTTGAAATACAAAGCATAGCGTCATCGATAGTTGCACCGAGTATCAGATCGCGGTTTGATATTGTACCATATAAAATTTCATTTCGACTACGAAAAAACTTGAATTGTTGATTTAATGTTACTGGTAACAAACCATCATAATAACTCGTTTTGCGACGGGGTTTCCGGCAAAAATAATACTACTTCATTCTGATCGTCTACGTAGACGATCAATTGTTTAGTTATCGCATTCTCAACTACTCCGGGTTTGAGCAATACGATTAAGTGTTGCCAAATTTACATTTGGCCTATTTCGTCGTTCAGTGTTCACATAACCAACAAATTTTCCACTTGTTTTCAATCTACATATTATCTTTGTTAAATTAATTTAAGCGTTATTAGTTTTACATTTTTAGATAATTTTAAGATGAATAACTAACTAGATTACGACGAGGTACCTTAATTTCACGGGTTTCAATATTGTTACACAGCCGATCGGGGTATTTTATCTGCCAAATATTCCAACTCTGCGCCTGCGCACAGGCCTTTGTTTGATAGCAGCTGCTATCAAACGATCTGCCGATACGCAGATAGCCGATGGCATCGAGCCAACGCCAACGGCGTCTGTCAAATCTTAAGTCTTTGTTAATGGTGATTTGTTTTTATCATTGTAATAAATAAAATAATTGAATCGTGAAAAAAAATTGAGAATTAGTTGATTATTAGTAGAATGAATTGATGAATTAGTAGAAAGTTGATGTCATTTAATGGCGAATTATAAGGTTTCTGTTGATTTAATTTGTGAATTACACCATATTAAAATTTGTTACTGGTAATTGTTATTTTGTAAATTTGTATTTATTGATGAAATAAACTTATTATTATTATTAATTTTAAATGCAGTGAAGTAACAATTTTAGTTTTGTTGTTCATCCTATGAAGATTTTATGATTTTTTATGTAAGCTTACCATTTAATAATTTTGATAACATTTTATTGATTTTTTCCTAATTTATTCTTAGATAAGTCTGATTTCACTTTTTTATTGCGAGTATCCGATCCGAACCCAAACTATCCGATCCGGATCCGATCCGAATCTGAGCTATCCGATCCGAATCCGATCCGAAAAAATAATTCACTATCCGCACTCCTCTAGTTGGAATGTATTTTAGTGAAAAATAAAAAAAATTTTCTACACTTTTTTTAGGTGTGTTTTGAGTTTTCACCCTTACTCCTTAACAGCTCTCAAATAATGACGTCTTAAAACGTCGTTACTCCTTAAAGGGTTAAATAAAATATTCAACAAATTTTTATTTTACAGTGATTTTAATCTTGAAGAGCGAATAGAAGCACTCCCACCATTAAGTTTAGAAGATTTCCAGCTGAAGAAACGAGCAAGGAAGAAGAGGAATTCATCCAGCAGTCCTGTGAACTTTAGCAAGAGATATGAATCGAATACGGATGACTTTTATTCAAATGGATCTGATCGTGAGAAGACTGATTTTGCTCCGTACTCTGTTCCTAGCCAAGACCAAGGGTCACACTTGAGAGACATGACTGAAAATAATTGTGGGCCATCTGTTGGGGACAAGGAAATATCCTGGACGAAAACCAGGAACACTGTAAACGATGGAACAATAGAAAACAGGATATTGCTGAACGACTGTCCTTCGCAAATGTCACATCAAAGTGTGAAACCTCTCAATATTTCGTCGAGGGTATGCGAGGTGAAGAATTTTCCTGATTTAAAAACTGAAATGTTGCACAAAACAAGCAACAAGGCAAATTTCTCATCATCGCAGGTCTCTTATTCATTTCACCAGCCAGTCCGACAAGTTGACATAGAAGGAAAGGCTAGTCCTGAGGAAGTCATTCAGCCAGCTACTCCAACAGGTACGCTGGTCTTGAGAATTTATTTTCCTTGTTTGAGTTTTTAATATTTATTTTTCATTCATATGAAATGTTGTGGTGTTTACTGGTCATGAAAGGTTATCACAATTTTTAATCTTAAAATGTTATTGTTAAGTTGTTGAGATGTTCTATAGCTTGCTTTATAGTTTAATCAAGTTTTGTGTTACTGAACAAAATCCTGAAAGAATTTATTATATTTAGTTTTTGGACCTCTCCTTTCATTTGGGCAATTGAGTTTTTCCTACACTTTTTTTTAGTTTATTAAAATATAAAAAAGTATATTTAAATAAATAATATTTTTGGGTTTTGTAATACCATAAAACATTTCATTATAGACACATCTCCCAACAGTCAGGTTGCGATAACCAAACTGTTGAGCTATAAGAGTGTTACCATAGTTTCACTGGATAATAATCGTTATGAGGTATCACTTTGTGGTGCAATGTGTTATATATTGTGCTTTAATGCTGTGTCAACTATCTCATTTTTATGTTTCATTGGATGAAGTTATATCTGCATATATTCTTAACCCTTAAAGCGCTACTGATAATCACACTCCCTGCTCATTTAGATTGAAGAAATCAAAATTATATTTTCCCAATGTTCTTTTTGGATTTAGGTAGCTTGAATAAAGTAGAAAACAGAAATATGCTTCATTTTTTATTATTGAACATTTTAACACTATTTTTCAGGTATCTAAAAAAGTTATTTTTGCCAAAAATTCTGAGCGCTTGAAATAAAACTTGAAGGCTTACATAAATGAAAAATTACTGATTCTAAACATGAAAACAGTGAGAAGAAACGTGTCAATAAAGTAAAAAGATATTATGTACATTACCACTAAACATAGTTTTGCGTCGTATGATAAGCCTCAAAACAGTCATAAGTCCATTCACGAACTCATCAAATTCCGGATCGTCTGGATGAGCCATGTTTCACTTTTTATTTTATTTTTTAGATTCACAAATATTCACACTACATTATCTGTTTACTTCTCAAACACAACACAAATAATCACACGTCAATGGATGTCAACAAACAACGATTAGAACAGTGAATACAGCTGGTCGTAGTGGCGCGTTAATTTTCTTGTCAAAAGCAGTACGGGAGCGCTAGAATACATGCCAAAGTTGCATAACATCTAATCTCAGTCACTAGAAATTCCATCAAAGCCGCCATATTGGTTTTGTGAGTTCATAGAGGTTAAAGCAACATTACCATGCACTCTATTGGTTGTTTCGCGAACTACAGCGCAGTAAATGTGACGAAATGGCTGAAAGTGAAAAAACTCGGTTTCCGCGCCGTGGGACCCTACTGTGCCGCGAGAAAACTCGTCAGCCGCCCGGTAAGGGTTAAAAATTAAATATACTAAAATAAATTCAATATCAGTTTTTATTTTATTGGTATGTTTAGTATGTTTGGTAAGTCATGTAATTCTTAATTGCTGAGTCGCTTACACGTTTAGTGGCTGGAAAGGAACTTTCTTGTTCAAATATAGAATTTAAACCATTTCAACCGACCATTGCTCATAACTATCCACAGTTCGTGACCTCCAAGTAGCTAGATTACAGGACACGCCAGTCCCAGTTTATTTATTTCTGCCATGAAATGCCAATTTGTATGTTAGGCTTATCATGATGGAGGTGTTTGCATAAGTGATTGACTTGAACTCTCAAAATAAATCTTCCCTGAGGGAATGCCCAATTACAATATAATAATTAGGCCTCTATGGGTTAGATAAATATATTGGACTAGATAAAGTCCATGATGCCGACCACTGAGCTATCAAGACGCATGGTCATTTAGAATTTAGAATTGTTTTTTTATGGTTGAGAATCAACATTTATGGTATCATCATATCTCTATTTTTATATAATGGTAATTTATTAATTAGACAAGAAAATCCTGACTAGAATTGTTTTCCTTTTTCAGTGACTCAGACACCTAAGAAAATTAATGACTGTGTTGTGGGTAGCCGTAAGCGTAAAGCCCCAAAGCATAACATCACAAGATTAGAGCCTGGATCCAATAAAAAAGGTGATGTTCCAGCAAATTTTTTTACTAATAACTTATCTATAATTATGTCATAGTAAAGTTTTGTTTAAAAATTGTTCCAATATTCAAGAAGGGATCACAGCTCTCGTATCCTGTAAGCGCTTTGGAAATGTATGTGGTCCTTGCGCCTCTCTGTGTACTCACACAGATCACGTATTCAGTAATGCATACAATGGGCTTTAGAAATTTAGTGTGTGGACCTTGCGCCTCTCTCTGCACTCACACAGATCACGTATCCAGTAATGCACATGAAGGGCTTTGGAAGTGTAGTGTACGGTCCTTGCGCCACTCTGTGCTTTCACTTGTCATTGGATACTTCGATGGATTAGCACTCTGTCTGGAGCATAATGTTGTCAATGACTTATAGGCCCATATTTAGTTATAACTTTTGTTGTTTACAGACACGTCAGTGGTGGAGGTAACAGTTCTGAACCACATGGGGTTGGCAACATTGGCAGATATCGCAGTTAACTGTGAAAGGAGACTGTTCAGCACTTAGCTCTCGAGGACCAATCAGTATTGAGTTTTTAGCATAAAGTCGACCAATTAAATTTGCCTAGAGACATATCTCTATGGGGCCCTCTGTAAGATATAAAAAATACCTATATGATCTATATTACAAATAAATACTTTAATTGGATTGTTCTCACTTATCAGTACAAAACTATCACTTTTATAAATTAATTTTATTTATTTTAATTTGTTTTAAGGATTGTACTTATGTCCTGGTTGGAAATTTTTAATTTTGTACATTATTGTTCAGTTTTAATGAGTAAAAAGTAGTTGTACTCAAATTTTAATTTGTGAAGTATATTATTGATTTTTTATAGATGATATAATGAAAATGCTTTACTCAGAGTTATAAAAAAAATCAGTGATTTACAGACTGGCGAGACTGGTAATACTTTACATTGTTTTGTTTTGCTACATATTGACTTAGTATTTAAAATATTTACATACATACATAAACTTGTTATAAAATTACACGTGGCCTATCAAATGACATTTTGTGAAACTATATTCTATTTGTTATTACTTCATATTGTTCCTTTATTGTTTCAGTTCAACATACATCTTGTTTTCTGAGGTGGAACAGTTAGTCCTTTACATGTACACATGGAAATAGGGTAACAAAAATTTGTTATATCGTTGTTTATTTTTACCTGTAAAAGAGGTTTTTCTGTTGATTTTATTGTTGTTATTAAATAATTTTTTATAATAAACATATAGGTCATTAAACACTGATTGATCAAAGATTTTAAATTATTGGTTATATTAGTAAAGGAAAAAATTTTTAAATAAGAAAACTAATGTTACCATAAAACGGTGCTAGATAAGAGAAGATATTCATCATTATGTAATTTGTAAATTGTAGATATATTTTGCAGATTTTACATTATATTACTATTATGATAAATAGAATTATATGAATCGTAAAATACATGACTGAATCGCATATCGGCGGCGACACTAGTTTCTATTACTGGTATGAAGTAAATATATTCAAAGAAGAGTTTGCTTCATACACGTTTAGTCATGCATAATATAGTTGTATTTTGATATAGATAAATGAACAATGCCTAATATTGTAAACACGTGTATCAGTCAAAGACTTTGATCTGTTGCAATGAAATTGTGAATGTTACTCTAATTGTGATCTGTAACGAAGGATAATAAATAGTTTAGCTGAAATTTGGTAAGCGTATCATGTATATTTTTTTAGAAAGTTAAGGGAACATTCGAAAAGGCTGTGGTCGAAGTTTTAATATGTCAGCATTTGAGAGATAATTTTTGAAATGGTTCCTTCTGACATGGGCTAGCTTCATATTTAAGACAGTTCCAAGGTTTCAGAGGGGTTGTGGTGCCTTACGAATACATGTTTATTTATGTATTCATTTCATGATTTTTCTTATATCGAAATGCATTCTCATAATTCACCCTTCAACAATATAAGCAAAAAGTCGTGTGGATCCACATTGCTGTTTGTTTGTAGTCATTGTCAGAACTACAAATATTGTTATTGCAAACCATATTGTAATTCGTTATTTATTGATATTAGCTGGTTAGTAACTTGCGATCTTATCAGTGGTGCTATAACGTTAAGGAATATTTGACAAGATAATCTAGTAAACCATGCTAATCTTACTTTAAATTTATTACTAGGGGCCTTAGTATGCCGTAGACGTACAAAAATACAAAAAAGGTATGGTATTTTACAAACTTTAAAATTTAAAGCAGGAAATTTTGACTTTTTATTTATTTTTTATAGATTATTAATAATCTTTTTAATAATCTGTTATAGATTTGAGTAGCCTTATCATCAAAACTGAAATTTTATATGACAAATAAATTACAGTAGAACCTCCCTTATCCGACCTCCCGATATCCGACCTTCTATCTGTCATTCCCACGCTCCCGTTATTGCTGAACCTGTTGAAATGTGAAAGACTTACTCTACGATTACCCATAAATATTGTCATTTTTCAGTTATCATTCATATCTTGATGTTTAAATTAATATGTTAGAGGTACAATAAAGTTTTATCTCAATATTGTATAGCTATTTTGTTCTGGGAAATGCATTTTTTCCCAATATCCGACTTTTGGCTGTTCCATGACCCAGTCCCATCATGGTCGAAAATGGGAGGTTCCACTGTATGTATACATCGATTGTCAACAAATACTTGCCTTTAAAAAAAAGTTTTTACATCAATGTTATTTTCAATGAACAATCAAATAATAGACGTGTCATCTATTTAATGATTATCTTTGGAACAAGTTATCACATATCCCTAATAATCTTTATAGGATTTTTTGTAATAATGCAGAGACATACTGCTTACCATTACTTAAGTAAGTACTTCATAGAATAAAAAAAAGGATTAATTAAGATTATGGTCCACTTTATTACTATTTGACTTGATGTACTTTTTACTAATTGGTGTCATTTGCTTTAAACAAACCATATCAATTGACATAGCAAATTATTAAAGATATAGTGTGATATACCTTAGAATTTATGATCTCTAAATTATTTTATATTAGATCAGTAGTGGTCACATGTCCAGCACTCGAGTATGATATTGTGGGGGATGGCAGATGTTTGTTAAGAATGAAAACTTTTATATACCATTGATCACAGCTAGAAATTGTTATTGTAAATAATTACTGTAGTGAAGTATATAACAGAGAAGGATGAAGAATAATCTTGTGTGTGATTATTTATTTCTTAAGCATTTATTAAAGAAATTTATCAGATCAAAAGAAATGAATTTGATATCCTTTTATTCTGAATAAATTGATACAGTGCCCACACCCCTCAAAACTGTTTTTACAGTAAGTAAAGGTCATAAATTAAGTTGGTCATGTTCATCTAAGTTACAAAAATGATTACTTAATAAACATATTCCTATTGTATTTTTAATCATGATTTGTATAACATATTTCAGCAGTACTTAGTACTTGTTTTAAACTTGTGCTATTTATGTACTAAAGCCATATTTGATGTGACAACAGGTGTGAGTCATATAGTAATATTTTTATTTAAAATAAAAAATTCCCAGTTTTAGGGATGTTTCCAAGTGTAGTTACTCACAGGACTGCTGTGATGAGCCGAGTTACCGCACCCTCCCATTCGTTACACTCATCATTTTAATGGTGTCTAAAGGCATTTTTATTTCTTGGTTTTGTTAAAATTTTTGTTTGGTGGTTTCATTTGAATGTTTATGCTTTATTTATTGTTGATATATATTTGTATATTTTTACTGAAGCCTCAAATTTTAGTCCACTGATGGGTTTAGAGAACACATTTTTTTCTTTCAATCAAAATAATTAAATTATTTTAAGTAGAATACAACTAAAACCAGTCATTGTGGAGCATGGTAATCATGGTATATAATCATGATTATATAACCTGTGCCTCCCAACTGATCTGCTTGGCTGTATATTATTGTGTTTCATAAATGCTTTTCATAATTAGTCTCTGTTGAAATTTTTCAGTGTTAATTTTCCACTATCATTATCCCATTATATTATTAGCCCTTCAGGAAAATAGCATCAGTGCATCTGTCAGAAAAGTTAACCTCAATATATAATTTAGACAGTGACACCTCTCTCAGCAGGGCTTGGCACAGGACACTTGCAGTATACATGATTAACATTGAGAAGAAAGGCTTCATAATGTGTACGCTTCCCAATTACTGGCTCCTTCAGCAAAACTTTTATTTAAAGTTATATAATCAGCTGTAACCTATTATAGTTGAATGATTTTTATGAGATTTATTATATTTTAAACAGTTTTTACTTATTGCAGTCTAACATCTAACTTAAATATACCTAGGCCTAGCTTATGTATTAATCTTTGTGGGTGATAAGTATTCTGAATTAAAATGCACAAATTATACTTTTTTTAATGACTAAGGACAAGTGTGCCTGGATGCAGACAAACTTTTTATACTTTTGTAAGAAGTCAAAAAGTTTTTACTGTACTTCCACAAAAATTCTTCACATTTTTGGACCGTGTTTTTCCTGTAAAAGTAGGTGTTAGGATTACATAATATTGAATTAAATTATAAAAGCAATAATTTGATTACAGTAGAACCTCGATTAACCGTCACCCTCGGGACCGAGACCATGACGGATAACCGAATAGACGGATAACAGAAATAATAATACCGCCAACTTAGAACCTAGACAGTGTTTGGCGTGGCAACATCGCAATTCACTGCCTTGCATGTTATAACGGCCGTCATTTTCTTTTGTTTCTTTCATTGCCGAGCTTTTCAGGCAGTCATGTTTCTAATTTTTCTGAGAAGAAGCACCAACGTTTAATAATTTATTGTTTATTTTTGAGTCCCAAAACTACACGTTTCCGTTTCTCAGCCATAACAGAAGAGCATTACACGTACAAGCAACAGCACTATCAACAATAAACAGTAAAGCACGTAAACACTAGTAGGCATTGCACTCGAAATCGGCAATAACTTCAGTTCACTGTAGCCACGTACCATACTGAACTGAAATAAAACGTTAGCAGTGGAATGCAGAAGACAGTATAAGGGATTTTAATTTTTAACCAGCTGGGTTACCACCCTTGCCGCCAATGATTCATGCACAGTGCAGGTGTGCAGTACAGTCCTCACTACTCATCATAGAGCCTCAACAGACGATCCGGCTCGGCGCTGACGCGGAAACATAATTATTTTTGCACTAGCGGGGTGGCGGTAATAGAGACTGACAGTTAAAAGGGTGACGGTTAATCGAGGTTCTACTGTATTACAATATCAAATTATTTGCTTAATTTATATTTTTTTTCTACTCCTTTTTACAGTAAAAATAAATATTTTATCATCATTTGAGATAGTTTTTTGCCTATAACGTAAAGGTGCATAATTTTACGTCACTAGGTGTTCTTTGAAAAAATTTCCTATTGATCTTCAGTGTTATTTGTACTGGCACCAAATAGTATATTTATTATTTTGTTTAAGTATAGTGTTGTATTTTGAATAAATAAGTTGTTTGAATTCTTTTGGAATTTATTTCCCCAAGGTTTGAAACAAACTCTACAAATGGACGAATTCATTTAGCTGAATAAAGTTTATTTTTTTAGTAAAAATATAGACAAATTCTAAACTTTCTTAGGTAAGTATGTATTGTAACTGATGTTTGTCTTAAGTAATATAAAATTTATTGATCTTGTTCTGTTAGTTTGACTGGTTCAGTATTACACTATGTTGTAGTTCTATGGTATGGTATTGAATAAAAAATTATTAATTTTGAGGATGATGTTGAAAAGAAAATTTGGCCAAATACACTAAAGTATTATTCATATTTTTTACAAATAGCTCCTCCAGACTCATTCATCAGTCTCTTATGATGTATGTTTACCTGTTGTTGATAACATTAAGAATAAAAATAATCCTAGCTAGATAAGTACCGGTAATGAAATAATTGAATCAAAAGAAAGTCTCAAGGATCTTTATCGGAGAACTAGACCGTCTGACGATGTCGAAGTCAAGGCAGAATATTTGAACGCTAAGAAGAATCATGGCTTACTGATTTCATTGCTGAATTGGGACTTTTATAAAAATAAGATAGTTATTTCAAAGAATGTTAGCAAGGAATCTTGGAAAGTTGTCCAAGGATTTGATGACACATTGCAACCTGAGGCTGAGAGAGGGGAGCGATGTGTGTGAGGTTGATCACCTAGTTTAGCGTGATCCGGTGTTGCACACTGCTGAGGTCCTGGTGGGAAATGTGGCGCGGCTCTGGCTGGAGCCTACCAATGAGTCAGAGGTGTTCAAGGTAATTGACAGAATGTATGGGAAGATGAGCTCGGAGCGGATGGCATCCCTTGTAGGATGGTGAAAGTTTTGGCTGACATTTTGTCTGGACCACTTTCTTACCCGATAAATAAATCGTTTGAACAAGAAAAGTTCATTAAAGCTCTAAAGACTTCAAAACTAACCCCCATTCATAAGAAGAATGGTAATGAATCAGTAGTTAACTACAGAATAGTTGTGGTTCAGTCACTTTTTCAAAAATCTGAAGTGGATTTCTTGAATAAGCTGCTGCCGTTCTTAAATAATAATGGTATTTTATCTTGATACTTGATAAAATCTAGGGGAAAGATTGCACTGCGACCTGAGATCTATTGTGCCCCCCAGACTAGTCTCTAGTTCTTGCCTAGAGAACCCCCTCTAGTCCTAATGCCTTAATAAAGTTTAGTATAACGAGGGGTTCTAACTTTGGAAAATCCTCCACCGCCACCTGGTGTGTTCCCAAGCTTCTGGCTCTCTTCTGACCTATCGCGTCACACTCAGCCAATAGGTGTCTAGGTGTTTCCTCCCCAGATTGGCAGAAGCGGCATTCACCCTCTTGGACAATGCCCATCTTGCTCAGATGACCCCTGAGCCTACAGTGTCCGGTTAGAAATCCCGTCAGTATCCTTAGATCGTTTTTCTTAAGCCTGATCATGGTCTCAGACCTTCTTATATTATGCACTCCGAGCATTTCCTTAGCCTGTCGGCATCCTGAATGAACAGTCCAGGCTTTCCCTCTGGCTTCCTTCTCTTCCTCCTTTAATTTCTTTTTGAAAAAGGAGTCCTCCAGTGCACAACCTGGCTCCGGTCCAACAAAGGGGGTGGCTGCCCCTACCCTAGCCAGTTTGTCTGCTACTTCATTCCCCTGGACACCTTGGTGCCCAGGTACCCAAAGTAGTGACAACTTGTTGCTCTTCCCCAATTGATCTAGACTGCTCCGACAGTCCCAGACCATCTTGGATCTGAAGGCTGCTGAGCTCAAGGCTCCAATGGCAGCCTGGCTATCTGAGAGGATCACAATCTCCCTTTTCATGTATCCTCTGCTTAGGTTGAAGTGTGCACACCTTTCTATGGCCTTGACCTCTGCTTGGAATATGCTGGGGGAACGCCCCAGTGATTCGTTGTATTTGATCCTGGGACCAAATACCCCTACACCAGTCCCCTCCTCGGTCTTGGAGCCATCAGTATACCACCTGATGACCTGATTCCCGAGGGAATTTAGGGTTTTCCCGTCCCAGCTAAGTTTATTTCCTAGCTCCACATGGAATTTCCTTTCAAAGTTATACTTTCTTACCATGGAATCCCTTGGTCGTTTCATCAGGTCCCTTAGGCCTGGCGGAAGTAGCTCCCCGCAAATTGTGGAGGAAGTGTCAAAGCCACTCTTCTCCATTCTAAGCAAGGTCTCCCTTGCTGTTCTCTCTACCACAAAGTGTAGGGGTGTCAGATTCAAGATCACCTCCAGGGCAGCAGTAGGACAGGATCTCATGGCTCCTGTAATAATAACGCATGCCAGCCTCTGTACTTTCTCCAGGGCTTTCTTTGTTGCTTCAACTTTGGTTCTACCAGCCCAGACCACGCACCCATATGTAATGATAGGCCTCACTAACAGGGTATACATACTTCTTAGTATATATGGGTTACAACCCCACATCTTCCCCGCATACCTCCTGCATGTCATCAGGTTATTACTAGCCCTGTTGGTCACCTCCTCTATGTGTCTATTCCACATAAGTTTCTTATCTAGTATTAACCCTAGAAATTTCACTTCTGATTTCCACTCAAGCTCCTCCCCCCCAAGCCTGATGGTCTTCAGATGCTCAAGTCTCCTCTTTCTTGTGAAATGCACAAGTGATGTCTTCTTATGGTTGACTGACAGCCCCACAGACTCACACCAAGCCTCTGTACAGTCAAGCCCCCCCTGAATTAGATCGCAGAGAGTGTTTTCGAACCTCCCTCTTGCGATGATGACCACATCATCTGCATATCCGATGCATCGCAAGCCCTTCCTGGTTAGTTTCCCAAGAAGCTCATCGACTACCAGACTCCAAAGGAGGGGTGATAATACCCCGCCCTGAGGGCACCCCCTCACTGTACCCATTTGAATAATTCTATTTCCTACGTGTGTTTCCACCGTTCTTGTGGACAGCATATTCCTAATCCAACGGGTTGTGGTCTTGTCAACCCCTCTACCTTCCAGTACCCCCTCTATTGATAAATGAGAGGTGTTATCAAAGGCTCCTGTTATGTCCAGGAAGGCACATAGAACGGTCTCTTTCCCGTCCAGTGCTAGCCTGATCACTTTTGTCAGCTCATATAGGGCAGTATCTGTTGATCTTCCCGCCCGATATGCGTGCTGTTGCTGATGTAGAGGGTAATCCCTCAGCACTTCTGACCTTATGTGGTTGTCCACCATCTTTTCCATTGTTTTCAACAGAAAAGAGGTTAGACTTATGGGACGGTAGGACTTAGGTTGACTATTGTCCTTTTTGCCTGCTTTTGGAATAAAGGTTACCCTTGCCCTCCTCCATTTCGAGGGTATGTACCCCGTTGCTAAACTACATCTCATCACCCCTAAGAGGTAGGGCAGTATCTCCCTTTTCCCCTCTTGGAGTAGTGCCGGGAGAATGCTATCTATTCCCGGCGACTTGAAGGGCTCGAAAGAGTTGATGGCCCATTCTAACCTACCTGGTGAAATGACTGCTTTAGCCACTTTCCAGTCATCCTTTTGAGATCTAACTGCTCTTGGTTCTGTTGTCACCCCCCCCAGCGGTCTGCACCCTGGAAAATGCGTCTCCAGGAGAAGGAGAGTGCGTTGAGCCTCATCCTCTGTATAGCCCCCCGCCGGGGTTTTTAGTGACATTGTCCCATAAGTACAGTCCCTAACCAAGATCTTGTGCAATCTGGCCCCCTCTGGAATAGAGGTAATTTGCCCACAAAACCTCCTGAAGCTGTCCCTTTTTGCTCGCCTTATCTCTTTGTTGTACAGAGTAAGGGCCTTGGAGTACCTTTGCCACCCTCCATCTGTTTTTGCCCTATTGAACAGCCTTCTAGTTTCCACCCTTAGTTCTGATAGTCGGTTGTTCCACCAGGGGACATCCCGACTGGCTGGTTCCTTTTTGACCCGACAGCTAGAGACATATGCGTCCATAATGGCTGTGTTCAGATGTATTTTATCTTACTTATACTTTATACTTTTAACTGAAATGGCGACCTACCCAGGTAGGTATTTTAAGCCAAGTATGAATGTAGGATGATTGTGGCGCGATCTTGTAGTCTTGTTACTGAATAAGGCTGATATGTTCCTTAGACAGGACTGTTAATTAATAGCCTAACAGCCGATGGCAACTAATGGACCTACAGTTTAACGTGGAATCCGAACCATGGCCTCTGAATTACGAATTAATTGGTCTAATTATGTGGATGGTCTTTGCGGATTAACACAGTATTCAATAGTGCGGACATTAATCCACACAAGAGAATACTACATCCACCAACCATCTCTCACAACTATCCACAATTCGTGACCTCCAAGTAGCTGGATTACAGGACGTCGCCACCATCCCAGTCAACTTCCAATATGGATTTAGGTCTTTGGACTGTTTTATGATATAACTAAGGCATTCGATTGCCTATAACACGATGTTTTGAAACAAAAACTGATAAGGTTGGGAATTTTGGATGAAACCCTCAACTTAATAATGTCCTATCTTAGAAATAGATCGGAGGTTGTAGTACTGAAAATTGGAAATAAACTTTTAACAACAAGTGATAAAGCTAAATACTTGGGAATCTTACTGAGTTTTAACCTAAGATGGGTCCGTTCATGTTGACCATGTTGTATCCAGGCTGACAGTTGTCTGTTGTCTGAGGAGATTCCAAAAAGTTGTTGGCAGGGAAGTTCTACTTAAAGTTTACTTCGGATGCCTCCATAGTGTTTTGAGTTATGGGATTGTGTTCTGGGGAGGATCTCCTGAGGAAAATCGAGTCTTTATATTACAAAATACCCCCGTCGCAGCAGACCTGCGTACTCAGCGAATTTCCAAATCAATAATATAATAATAATATATGACAAGTTTTATAAAAATCTGTCTATAAAGATGCAAATTATTAGCCTATTCTCCATAAGATTAACATGGGAAAGAGTGTACAGGTTAGCTGCTGTGAGGAACACTGAAAGTAGTCATTTCTACCATAAATAATTTTTATCTTAACATTTATACCAACTTTCATCAACATCTATCCATAAATAAAGGCGTTTGCCTATTCCCTATATGATTAATATGGGAAAAGAGTATGTAGGTTTGCTGCCATGATTAACACATAAACTATGATTTTTAAGCATAAATGGATAGATCTCAACCACATGAAGCTAAATATCAAGTTTTATCCAAAAATATTGATTAATATGGGAAATATTAATTTTTCCCTATACTCCATAAGATTAACATTGGAGCCCCACAATACAACGTACTGTGTTTAGATGTTTTAATATCTCGGTAACCGTTGGAGATAGAGAAAAACTTTAAGGAACTTAATTGTGTAGTTTTTTAAGCTGATTCTAATGGTGAAATATAAAATTAGAAAATTTTAAAAATTACATGTGAAAAAAGCAAAAAACCCCATTTTGGGGTACAAAACCCCCCCAAACTACCCGTTCCCATTGACCGATATGTCTGGTTTACGAACTCGTCCGAGCATTTGTACGAATACACGGTAGAGTTATCGTGTTCACAGACACACACACACATATATATATATATAAATATTGATATTTTGAAGAAAAATCATAATCATAAATTACTTTACAACGTGTTAAAAAGCCATGACATGAAATATTTAGTGACATTTCCCACAAGGATAACTGTTAACTCCAAAACAGCCATAGACAATTTTTTTATTAAAAACATAGTCATTTAATGTCTCAATTGAAGGCATTGTAACATGTCTGTCAGATCATGATGGGCAAATCCTAAAAATTAATCCAAATAATTGTAAATTCCAAAATAAACATTCAATAAAACAAGAAAAGCGCAAATTTTCCCAACAAAATATTGAATACTTTAGCAGGCTTTTAAAAAATGAGACTTGGAAAGATGTCTACTGCGCAGCTGTGGAAAAAAATATGATAACTTTAATGACACTTTTAGTTTTTATTTCAATAGTGCTTTCCCTAAAACTTTAATAACTCAAATCAACAACAAAAATGTATGGATAACAAAAGACCTAAAAGATAAACAATACAGCTTAACACAAAAACAAAAGAACTCAGGGAGTGTACACAGGGTGAGGTAAAAGAGATCTTAAGAAAAGAAAAGGCTGATTTTAGAAAGGAATTGAAGGAAGCTAAATTCAAATATTTTAAGACAAAAATTAATAAATCAAAAAATTTGCAAAAAACTGTATGGGGCATTATAAATTCTGAAGTAGGTAACAAGAATAAAAAAAGGCAGAACAACATTTCTTTAGTTAGAGGAAACAGTATTGTTGATGATCCAAAAACTGTAGCTGATTTTTTTAATCACTATTTTATAGATATGATTGAAGATATTGTTCCAAATTGTGATGTTGTTGTGCAAGGTGGCCGTTCTGAGCCTAGTTCTGTCCAAGAAATATTTTTAAAACCTAAATTTAGTTTTCAGCCTGTTGACAGGAGGGAGGTTGAAAATGTGATAACCTCTTTAAAAAATAATTATTCCAGTGGGCATGACGATGTACCAGTTAGCCTTTTAAAGAGTGTAAAGGGTGATTAATTAACTCCTCTCTCATTACTGGTATTTTTCCTGACCAATTAAAAAAAGCAAGAATCATTCCAATACATAAAAAAAGACAAACAAAATATTAACAATTATCGCCCAGTCTCTTTGTTACCTGCCATTTCTAAAATTTATGAAAAAATTGTTCATTTGCAGCTATCATTATATCTTGAAAAATTCAATTTATTGGATGAGAACCAGCATGGATTTAGGCCTGGTAAATCAGTTATAACTGCTGCTTCATCCTTTTTAGAATCAATAATTGAATCGGTGGATAGAGGTGATTATACAATAGGCATATTCATGGACTTATCCAGAGCTTTTGACAGTGTTAAACATACTTTACTTAAAAAAAAATTAGAAATCATTGGAGTATCAAAAAATGCACTTCAATGGTTTACTTCATATCTATCAAACAGAACTCAATATGTGGAAATCTCACATATGAAGTATAATCGCATGATCAAAACATCATCAAGATTACTGCCTATAAAGTTCGGAGTTCCACAAGGTTCCATCTTAGGACCTTTACTTTTTCTGTGCTATATGAAGGACATGGATAAAGCACTGGCATACAAACCTAGCAGTGAATTATGCCTTTATGTAGATGATTCAAATTTAAAAATCTCATCACCAACAATAGAACAAGTAGAACTGGCTGCTTTCAATAGAGCTGGGTAATTTAGGAAATTACTTAGTACATCAAAATTTAGTACTCAATCATAAAAAAAACAAATTTTATTAGATTCAAAACTGTTCAAAATAAGAGACAAACTGAACCTGTAATAGTATTTGACTCTCAAGTTATTGAACAAAACCCAAGCACAAATTTTCTTGGCTTAACCATAGATCAAAATCTTGATTGGAATGACCATGTAAGTAAAATACTAACAAAAATAAATTCTGGCATTTATGCACTTTCAAAAATGTCTTTTTACTGAGACTTGGCAACTTTAAAAAATATATTTACTTTGCTTACATACATTCCCATATTTCATTTGGCATTTCTTTGTTTGGAGGATCAAAAAAGGAAAATTTAGAACTCATTCTAAAACAGCAAAAGAGGGCAATAAGGATAATGCTGAGACTGAAGCATGATGATTCGGCTAAAGTCCATTTTAAACAGTTTAAAATATTAACAGTTTATGGCCAATACATTCTTGACACTATTTTATATGCAAAAAATAAACTACTCAATTCCCCTCAACAATTAATTCATAATTATAATACAAGGCAAAAAAATCAAATAGGCAAATTCAACATAGATTAAAATTTTTTGAAAAAGACCCTCATATGTTGGAAATAAGTTTTATGAATTTATTTCAGAACAAATTAAAACCGAAAAAATTTAATTAAATTTAAAAAAACTATTGAAAGAATACTTGATTAATGGGGCTATTTACTCACTTGAAGAGTTTTTCAACCTCCCTCATTGAATATATGTATGTTATTATATTATGTTATGTTGTTATTATTATTGTTATTTAATATAGAGGTTATGTTATTATGCAAATCTGTGGACACTGTTCTTATGTACCTTGTGCATTCATGAATAAAGATTATTGAATATTGAATATTCAGAACATTGCCAATCTTAAAGTTAACATGTATATTTACTGTTAGGCGTTATGAAGTTCGCCGGGTCGGCTAGTTACTTATTAAACTGGTCAGGAAAGTAATCAAAACAAAAACATTACGATGTACAAAAAACATCTAATAGCTGATAATAAATTAATTATTAATGATTCACATATTCACAACATAAACATGCACAATAGAACACACACGGACCTTCTCTTACAACTATATATAGTTTTTTTTCGTCTCTGTATGCTACTACCATACACATTTGCCTAGGGGGTAGTGTATAACTTATTTTACAAGGGATAAAGGTAGTGAGGATAGTTGTTATTGTTTACATTGTCTTGAGATAAATTTACCAGTATTGTAATAATGTTGTATGTTTCATATTTTATAGTCTTACACTACTATGTATCAGTGTACATAATATTATCTCACTACATTACAGCTCTAATATATGTGTAAAATAAAATGCTTTCGCAACAAGCAAATTTTGATTAATTGTTACTATTTTTCAATCTATTCAACGGCTATTATTATGCTAAGCATTTTGTTGCAACTTATGTTTTGGATATTGGCCAATCTCTTTTAGGGGTCTAGTGGAATCACATACTCATCAGATTGTTTTATGCAGACAAGCAGATACATAACACCAAATACTGTTATAAAATCATTATAATAATCAAAATCCTCCCTTTTATTTTCTTCCTGTCTAGTACCTTCATTCCTAACAGCTGTGAAAGACTTGCGTCTTTCTCCTCTCCTCTACGAGCTCTAGCAGGCGACTGTGTTTCGTTTCGTCTGCTTCTGTATCGCCTCTCGCCTCACTACTTTCTCTTATCGTGTCTGTAGAGGGGGTCGTCTTGTGATCTAATTGATAGCCTAAGATTATATAAAGGGGATTTCTTAACAGGGAGTTATGGCTGCAAGTATTATTCAGCTCTCTCGTGCTGCTCGTAACGGTACCGGTCATCTAAAGTCTCTGCCGGACCTTGTAAAACCTTTGTGTTTACATATTACCACAAGTGCAAGAATGAATACAGTAGTAAGTATGATAACCCTTGTAACCTTTGTGGCATGTTTCTTTCATCTTGAAAACGATTATCAAATAATACCGTTCAGCATTCCATAATTGAGTGATTTGCTTTTTCAATGTTATCTACATCTGATTATAGTTTTTAACTTGAAATTTTTTAATATTTGAAAAAATTGCACTAAAAATGGCAAGTTTTTATTTCTAAACTTCATAGTTCATAGTTTAGTTCTTCAGACTTTTAGCTGATGATTATATTATATTCTTTAGCCTATAATTCCTTTTGACCTTTCAACAAACTTGTACATTTATTGAATAGTTGGCTTAAAATACTCTGTCTAGATGAGCATCAAAAGAGTTAATGTTCTATGGTTAGGTGAATTATGATTAGAGATTAATGACTGTAATCATTGGCTGTGTTAACACTACCTACACTCCTAATTAAACGTGATATAAGTTAATAGTCCAATGCTTAAGAGCTACTTAAAATATTATTTTATTGGACTTTTTTCAACATTCCTATTCTTAACCACACAACTTTTCCAAAGGCAGAGAAACTTCTCCCATTTTCAAGTGGTTATGTGTGTGAAACTATTAATTAATTTACATTTAAATGTTTTACCATAGCTTTAGATATCCTTTTCTTATTGCCAAATAAAACCATTAATATCTGTGATAGACACAAAAACAAAATACTCAAAGTAAATTAACCACAAAACTTCAACAAGGCAGTGATTTTCCCTGCCTTGTATGCTTTACCTATGAATGATTAAGCTTAGTTTAAATCATCACAATTAATTCCTAAATCAAAAGAAATTCACTTAATATGCAGGTATGCGGCTACGAGGGTATTTAAATTTAGTCTTGTAATTGTTCTTTTTATTTATTTCAGGAAGGCTACAGAGTTGAAGCTGATACCTTCGGTGAGCTGAAAGTTCCCAATGACAAATATTATGGTGCACAAACTGTGAGATCAGTAATGAACTTTCCAATTGGTGGTGAAACGGAAAGGATGCCTGTAAGAATAGCGTTTAATTCACATATTATAAATATTTTGTTTACCGAGCATTGTAATGAAGCATATAGGCTAATTACATTCTTTCTAATACAAACACATACCGTACCTTATCTTAGAACATTGAAATGGCAACCATACTACTATATACATATTTTAAGCCAAGTATGAATGAGGATTGAGCGCAAGATGATTGTGGCGCGATCTTGTAGTCTTGTTACTGACTAAGGCTGACATGTTCCTTAGACAGGACTATTAATTAATAGCCCAACATACATACTAATACTAAGTATATAATAATTATAGGCTATTACGTGACTTTTCTCAAAGTACGACCAACACAGGTGTTTAAGACCAAGTTATGAATGAGAAATAAGTGTAAGATGATTGTAGCATGAACAAAATATTTTTATTAGGCCTAATATTGTTTGAAATTTAAAGATACTAACTGAAATCTCAAATTACTATACTTTTACAATACTATTGTAGGTAAATATTTCGAACACAGTATCCTACTTACCTATATCAAATCGATCTTAGACTTACTTTTTACACTTTCTAATAACATTTTAAAAATGTTTCTGTGGAAAATTTTAAAATGTGGAAGAACCAAATTTTGACGTTTAGTATGAATTTAGGCTGAATTATGACACTTTCAAACCATACCGTCTAGCTAGGGGATCGGCGGGAGTTGGGGTTCTGGGCGGGGGAAAAAAATCACTCAAATATACTTATTTTACTCTCTAATAACATAATTAAGAATAAAAACACCACGGAACACAGGTTTTTCTGTTATTTCCGTTATTATGTTATTAGAGAGTGAAATAAGTGTATTCAAGTGATTTTTTCCCCGCCCAGAACCCCGATTCCCTCCGATCCCCTAGCTAGACGGTATGGTTTGATTTGGTTTGGTTGTCATAATTCAGCCTAAAATCGTACAAAACGTCAAAATTGGGTTCTTCCAAGGACAGAAACATTGTTAAAAGGTTGTAAGAAAGTGCAATAAGTAAGTCTAAGATCGATTTCATATAGATTGGTAGAATACTGTGTTCAAAATATTTACCCTATTGTATTGTACGTTACAGTTTAAATTTAGAATTTTACTCAAGTCTTCAGTCTTCCCACTACTGAACTAAAAGACTGAGCCAATTTGTTAGCTGTCTAATTTTTAGTGGACTTAGGCCTAGTTATTAGTTTTTATATATATACATTGAATGCCTGTTTACTAGAACTGCATCTTATTGTGGAATAGTTGTGAGAGATGGTCGGTGGATGTAGTGTTCTCTTGTGTGGATTAATGTCCGCACTATTGAATACTACATTAATCCACAAAGACCATCCTCATAATTACAGACCAATTCATAATTTAGAGGCCGTGGTTCGGATTCCACGTTAAACTGTAGTTTCACTAGTTGCCATCGGCTGTTGGGCTATTAATTAACAGTCCTGTCTAAGGAACATGTGAGCCTTAGTCGGTAACAAGACTACAAGATCGCACCACAATCATCCTACATTGTCAGAATGAGTTCCATTCATAAAATGGCTTACTAGTAAGCTACTATCTTAAGCCGTGTCCACACTATGTAGATCGACTCTGTCGACCCGGTCGATCGATAAAATCGCTCGATTGACTGCTGTCAACGTCGTCTAAATTCTATGTACATGTACAAAAAAAATAAAATTTTTATTATAAAATAATTGAGTGAAAATAAGAGTAACTTTTTGCTGCAATTCTTATTGCCAACATCAAGCCAAAAAAAATCCTAATCGTGTAAACCTAAGAGATTTTGGGTACCGGAATAAATTTAGAATATAATGAGCAATTAAAAACTTTTTATAGGAAAAGTTCAATTTTGAAAATCTTTTGAAAATTATACAACATAATATGTGCCAAAAAAATTAGGAAATAGTTTTTGTAAAAAAAATTGTACATTTATTTTGACCAAAAATATTTTTTTTAGACATATTTTCACTATCTATTCATTAAAAAATGTACAACCAATACTTTATTAAATAAAAAAAGAAAATTTAACTCAATTACTATGAAAAGTCATCATTCATATTTCATATTTCTTATTTAAAAAATATAAGATTTAAAAAATACATTAAAACATAGTGCCTTGTTGACTTTTAATGGAGTAGGACAATAGTGACTTTTTGATCCTTTCTTCTCTTTGGGCCACCTTTGGAAAGATACACTATTAAATAACAGTTAGGCTGTATGGCTACAAATGAGTTTGATATTTTTTAATAATCTTAATCAAAAGAATACATATTTATTTTTAAATTTAAAAAAAACTCATTTTTAAATCAATACAAAATACCATCCCATTAACTGCGGACCATCAATAATTCCATCACATTGAATAAATCAAAAAAAAATCCTTAAAAGAATCACAATATAAAAGAAAAAACCCATACAAACAAATTACTTGCCAACAATACCATCAAATCATCTAAATTTAAAAAAACCAGGGCCATTGATAAAGAACACTTACTACCATCAGAGGTTTATGCCAAGATCTGGACTCTGGACGAGTAATTTATTCATAATAAAGAAGGAGATGTATATAATAGAAAATTTTATAAATATTGTTCTATTTTGGATTTTTCAACATAAATTTTTCAAATCACTCTAAAAAAACATTAAGTTTATTATCCTTATAAAAAACATTAGCCTAGTACATTTTTGACCAGTACTGTTTCGTACTATGGAGCATAATGGATTATATTGTATTAAATATTCCTATGAAAATGTCCTACTATATTAGAGTAAATCATGATAAAAACTTTTGAAATAACCTTTGCAACAAGCTCTAAAAGTATGTTTTATCATTCATTCCCATTTCAATTTTTAGTATATTGTAAACATAGGCTAGATAAATATATTGTACATCTTGCATCATAGTGCCTTGTTGTACACTTTCTCCAGTTGCGTAGTTCGACGACCCCATCACTGGACTGTTGATCTGCTTTCTATGACTTCTCTTGGGCCACCTTTGGAAAGCACACTGTTAAATAACAGTTGTAGGCTGTATTGCCTCTTCAGGAACTAATGATTTATATTTTCTTCGTCTTCTCTAATTATCTTGGTTGTCATATGTTTTTATAAATTTAAAAAACTTCTCTATTTTTAAATACAAAATACCCCCGTCGCAGCAGACCTGCGTACTCAGCGAATTTCCAAATCAATAATATAAAAATAATGTGTGACAAGTTTAAAAAAAATCTGTCCATAAACATTAGAATTATTTGCCTATTCTCCATAAGATTAACATGGCAAAGAGTGTACAGGTTTGCTGCTGTGAAGAACACTGAAATTAGGCATTTCTACCATAAATAATTTTTATCTTAACATTTATACCAACTTTCATCAACATCTGTCCATAAATAAAGGAGTTTGCCTATTCCCTATATGATTAATATGGGAAAAGAGTATGCAGGTTTGCTGCCATGATAAACACATAAACTATGATTTTTAAGCATAAATGGATAGATTTCAACCACATGAAGCTAAATATCAAGTTTTATCCAAAAATATTCATTAATATGGGAAACATTAATTTTTCCCTATCCTCCATAAGATTAACATTGGTGCCCCACAGTACAACGTACTGTGTTTAGATTTTTTAATATCTCGGTAACCATTGGAGATAGAGAAAAACTTTAAGGAACTTAATTGTGCAGTTTTTTAAGCTGATTCTAATGGAGAAATATAAAATTATAAATTTTTAAAAATTACATGTGAAAAACACAAAAAACCCCATTTTGGGGTACAAAACCCCCCCAAACTACCCGTTCCCATTGACCGATATGTCTGGTTTACGAACTCGTCCGAGCATTTGTAGGAATACACGTCTCTACCAAATTTGGTCTCGATCGGACCATTTTTACGAGAGTTATTGTGTTAACAGACACATATATATATATATATATACACACACATATATATATATATATATATATATATATAAAAATTTTAACGACTATTGTTTTTGGACTCTGGGCACCTAAAGACGAAAAAATAACATGGTCCCGGGCTTAAGTCTTACCATGAGACCTATGGTAATAGCTTCTTCCCTATGGGAAATTCGCTAAAATTACGTAAGCAATATATTTGAAATTTTAGAATATTGGTATTTTTTGTAAATAATACAGTGCATTGAACAGAGATCAATACTAGATAAATTGATTATGACATTTCACTTTTTAGATGAAGCCCAGGGAACATATTTATTTTTATATCGAAAAAATGTATTAGGTACAGAGATTTTTAGCAGTATTTTTGAGTGAAAGAAAACCTCTTTACTTTAAATTTTTTTCCATTTTTGTGATATATCATTGTTTTTATTTTTTAAATACCATCAATAAAAAAAGTACTGTTTAAAATTTTCTGGGACATTATATAGCCTGAACATTTGCCGACAGTATCCTGTGATCACCGCTATGGGAACCCTGAAGAAGGCAGCAGCTCTTGTTAACAAGGAGTACGGACTGGACCCCAAGATTGCCGATGCCATCGCAAAAGCTGCCGACGAGGTCATCAGTGGTAAACTATACAATGAACACTTCCCACTAGTCATTTGGCAGACTGGATCTGGCACTCAAACCAACATGAACACTAATGAGGTAAAGTAGTCATTGTTAATTATGCTACACTATTTGTAATAATTGAAAACATGTAAGATTAAGTCTAGTTGTACCAATTACTATGTATTAAACATATTTCTAATAAAGAAAAAATTAAATAAGAAATTTAAATTACTAACACATTATTAAAATTTGCAGCTGATTTGGATGCCAAACATTTTTTATCCTAACTATGTACTTAGTGTAAATTAATCCTTAACTTTGTTTATGCATCCCATTGGACAGATCTATAGTCTATAAACATGAGAAGATTATAGGTGCAAAGAAAAATGATTTCAACCTTCATGGCAATATCTGATTGTTAACTTATATTTAGATAGTTCATGAATTGTCCTCTTTATACTTTAAGGTAGAGATCCTTACTAGGATTTATCAGCCAATTGGTTTCCATAAAACTTTCCCTAGGGCCGAAAGCTGAATGAAATGCAAGCTGTTTATAGTTTTACCATAAACCATTTTTATGGTTTTGTGGTTGGTTTTTGTTTGATCATAAACATAGTTTCATCAACATCTGTCTTTACTTACATATAATTTTTGCCAAGACATTTTATTCAAGCTTTTTTTGTAATTAGAACATTTTGTATTCAACTAATGAATAAAAATTAGACCATTATATTAATTTATAACTGATTTATGATTTTTTTTATAAACATCTAAAAAAAATTTTCCTTAGCAGTAAAGGGGTACAAGTATAAAATTATACTAGCAGTTTTGGAAAATGGTTGGAAAAAATCTTTAGCATTGAAAGGGTTGAATCTTGTATAAGTAGACTAAGAATTCACCAACTTAAAAATATTTACAGTGGAACCCCTCAAATCTGAACCCTGGAAATCCGAAATCCTAGCAAATCCGAACATAAGTTTTTCACTTAAAGTCTGTTTTCTTGAACTTTCAAACACTAATTCACCCAGCCTGTATAACCCTAATTGCCACGTCTTCCTCGCTTACTGTGAATACAGTGACGAAATAAGTGCATAGTATTATTTCTCGGGACATCCGAACACCCCTCAATCGGAACAGGCTTCAGCCCCAATTAGTTCGGATTTGACGAGTTCCACTGTATCATGTTTTGTAACATAATTAAAAAATCAAATCATACAAAAATTAAGACAATAGAGGGTTCAAATTATGTAGAATTTGACACAATATATAACAAATGATAAATACTAATTAAGTTTACTAATTTCAAACCTAGTAAACCCTTAGAAAGAGTCTATGGAACCGGAACAGATGATCAAAATCAAGTCCTGATTCTGAGCTCAAGGATTTATGTAATCAAGAAATAGGTTTTATAATTTACTTGTTAATCACTTCTTCAGACAGAGAAGCCTAAATATGATTGAAAAGTAACTGATTATTGTTACTGCACAATCACAGCCTTGACATATCCTTTTTTACCATTGAGGATTTAAAAAAAGAAAATATATATAAATGAAGTCTTATTTAAAAACGTCAAGTAATTTATCTTTGAAAATACTTAACCTTGACCACAGGTGATCAGCAACAGAGCCATAGAGCTGATGGGCGGAAAGCTCGGATCTAAGACACCTGTTCATCCCAATGACCATGTCAACAAGAGCCAAAGCAGTAATGACACCTTTCCGACAGCGATGCATATTGCAGTGGCAGTTGAGATAAACCGTTTGTTGCTGCCGAACCTACAAAAGCTTCATGATGCTCTCGAAGCTAAAGCTAAGGCATTCAAGGACATAATCAAGATTGGACGCACTCACACTCAGGTATCGTTTGGATTTATGGGTGCATTTATTTAACATTGTGTTTATATAAAAAGTGCACTTTGTATTAAGAGTTCCCTTGGGTTTACCTTTTCCAAATATGTTATTAAATAACATTTAAACAGAAAACTTAATAAGTCTGATTGTCCTTAAAATTAACAGTTTGTGATCAAGGTGCAATGAATTAAGTTAAGAAATAGTTATTCCCTCCAGTAAAAGAAAACACGAAACACTATTTTAGTTCATTCTTTCTTTATCTTTAATCTTTCTTCCAAACTAACTCTTGTCTATTTTTGTTTTTAGGATGCCACTCCACTCACTTTAGGACAGGAGTTCAGTGGCTATGTGACCCAGGTGGCATTTGGCATTGAGAGGGTGAAGGACACTCTGCCGCGGCTGTACAACCTGGCTCTCGGTGGCACGGCTGTTGGCACGGGGCTCAACACACGCATTGGGTTCGCGGAGAAGTGTGCTGCAAAGATCAGCGAACTCACCAGTGGGTAACATAATTTTTAAGAATAAGAATGCATTATTCCACTTACCTGTTAAAATTAATAGGACAATTTATAAACATATAAATAGGATCATTCAGTTTTTACATACTGATATAGTCTTACCCAAATTATTCAATAAAATAAAACAGAAATAAACAAAGTTAAGTTTGTTTAGCAACACAATCGTACTACATTAACTACACTTTTGGGGTGGTTTTGTACTAAAAAAGGGGTTTTCATGTATAATACAATTTTTGAAAAAGTCTTAATTTTTCTTATTACCATTGGATTAAGCTAAAAACACAATTTAGTATTATGGATCACGACTCTACAGGGTGTCCAGCGACCGGGAATTCCGGGAAAAGCGGGAATTGTACGGGAATTCTATTTTGACAGGAATTATACAAAAAATATGGTTTTGTACGGGATTTGGCAAACTGCTATTTTTAAAATAATAATACTGCTAAAACGTACAATTATTTAACTACAGTCGACTCCCTCTAGTCTGGACTCGGATGGTTCAGACGCCGGATGGTCCGAACTATGGAAATGAGTCGTCAGCGCGTGTTCGCATTTCTCATCGCATAAATGGACAGGATTGAACGTGTTTGTTTATTTACGGTCTAAATATACAAGGGTTGTCCGTAAAGTAAGGTTCCCAGTGATTTTTCACAGTGTAAAACATGTTTATTTGCATAAATTTCATGAAATTCATGAACAATGCGGGAAATGTAAGGGAATTTAGGAAAGCCCATTCGCTGGACACCCTGCTCTAGATCAATCGGTTAATGAGATATTCAAAATGGTTTAAACAGTACGTTGTCTGGTGTTAATCTTAAAGAGAATGACTAAAAATCAGTAACTCACTTATTCACTCACGTACTGAGTCTTTGAGTCTTTGCCTGAGTTTTTGTCTGAGCCAGTTGTCTTTGAGTCTCCGTGAAGAGTGGACGTGTTTGGTTTCTTATGTGAGTAATCTTTAGTGTATGGTTTGTTTGTAAGTTTTTTTACTGCTTTAAACTTTTATGTAATCAGCTTTGTACAGGTTTGGTCCGGATTATATGTTAATTTTGCTATGTTTTAGATATTAGTTTACCTGAGGACAGGATCAGATTCCAGATCCCGAAATGTCGTGAAACTTTGTTTTACATAAAATCGTGATGGAAAATGTCTACAGTAAAAATATAAATAACATGATGCACCAACATGAAAAAAATCCAGTAATTTGTCAATCACACATGAAAAACTGCTACAATGTGTACCTCGGTCTTAACACGTTAACTGCTGGATATCATTTAGTGATTATTGCTAAACTGCGCCAAGGAAATATACGAAAGCATCATCAAAGCACAGAATGGCCGCCAACGGAGGACAAAGCACACCAAAATTTGTGGCAGAACACACATAAAACGTGGCAAACAGATCAACGTTCTCTGTACCAGACTGAGCTCACACTAAAGCTGGATTGTTGACATCGCTCAAGATGAAACTACCCCCCCCGCACCAGCGGTGCCTTCACCGCGGGGGGTATTCTCTCCCCACGCAGCCAATGTGTTAACACTTACATATGTTGCACATTCTGCTTATATTATGGGGGCAGTTGGAAGGAGGGAAATAAAAACTTCAAGTCTACACTCAAGTGATGGATGAGATAAGAATAAAATACGTAATATAAGGGTCTGGAACGTGGGAATGCATTGTATAGAGATTATGTTCGTTATGTAGGGGTTTCTTACTTTGAATATTCGTTATACAGCGGTAAACAAATTACTAACAAACACAGTAAATATTCGTTATATAGAGAGTTTTTACGTATTTTATTCGCTACATAGGGGTAATTTTTTGATTGAGTTAATGACGTTATCAAGATTTTGAAAAATAATACGCTATACCGGGTAATTCGTTACATTGAGGTTCTTTATAGAGAGGTTACACTGAATTATCAGATAAAACAACCCTTATTGCAAAAAACCTGCATACTCAGTATTTTTCAATTTCTATGATGGGAATAATAGAATTTCTATGAAATTCACTCTACTCACGCCAGTGTGCTGTGTGTGGTCTCGTTTGATAAAATTATTGTTTGTTTTTCCAGATAATTAAAAAAAATTTTTACATTTAAACCCATAAGCTAGGTACTTTTTGACGATATTTTTGAAATATGGTCAAAAAACCATATTTGAAATCTACAGCACTAGAAATCATGAAACTTCAAAATCAATAAAGCGGTTAAGAAATTTAGATTTTTCAAATTTTTTGTGTTAACTGACCTTAAAAATAAAAAAACTCCTGGAGATGAGGTGAATTTACACATACATGCCTAATTTTATTCAAATCGAACCAACATTCTAGGCTGCAACTCTGTCCATACACACTCAAACAACACACACATAGACCTTACTTTGAAAACCTTTTTTTATACAGGATCAGGGGACCCCAAAATGGATAAAATCCAGTGAATATATCCACTTAAAACTCTTAATTTGATAATTTTGAAAAAAATTCTCCTTATACCGTTGTATAGGTGAGAGAAAGTAAAAAATACATCGGTGAAAAATAATGAAAAAGAGAAAGTGAATAAATTTGGATTAAGTATGTATTTTTTAGTATATCTATATTGCTAAAATAAGTTATAACTTCCTTACAAGTATTGTCGTCTATCAGAGCTCCAATGTAAATCTTACAAGGAAAAGCTTAAAAAAATTGATATCTCACTTATTATTTCAAATGTAGTGATAAAACCTTGTACACAGCTTTATCTAGTTAATGTCTACTACAGTATATTGAAACAAATCTTAATTTTTTGTAGCAGCAAACCTACTTACTGTTTTCCCACACTAGTTTTAAGGATATTAAGTACTTTTTCCTAATGAGTAACTTTCTCTTTTAAACTATGATTAAAGTTAAAATTAAAATCAAGTTAAAGTTTAAATTATCACAATTAAATGACTAAATCAATAAAAATTTGCTTAGTATGCAGATCTCTTGCAAGGGTATTTTGAAGTAACGAAAAGTTTTTTGTGAATCATAACACATGGAATTTAATACTTTGAATGCAAAATATATAATCTTTAAAGTAATTCTTAATTGACAGTGTTGACTTTGATGATACATTTTAAATTGTAGTATAATATGCACTTATTCAATTGTTGCAAATCCAATTAAGTAATGTTATGTTTATCTCTGATAAGAATTGTATTGTCCTGAATGACCTGATCATTCCTTCCAGGACTACAGGGGGATATATCCGCTAAATTGTTGGGCTTAGCGGACGGTTGGTGAATATATCCACGGATTGTTTAAAAATAACCTGAACCAGGTTTAAACTATTTTTATACCATTTTTGATCAATAGGAACTCAAACTAATGATTAACCTTACATTATTAATGTAGATTCTTATTTTTTGGTTTTTGACAGGGATATGTCTTAGCTCTGGAGGGAGGGGGGTGTTGGCAATTTGAAAGACGATGATAATTTGAAACCGGATTCCATAGAAACTACTAGAGCTATTGTATTGAATTTTTAATGTATAAGAATAAGAACAGCTGTTTAGAAGAACTCAAAACATTTCCTTTAGACATATCCATGATCGAACAGGGAAGTGAATACAAACATTTTTTTATTCAGGTTATTATTTTTTTCTTTATAATTTGTTTATGGCATAAATACAGTTTATTTTAACTATTTACAAATAAATAAGTGTTATAAACACAAAAACAAAAGATTTTTCCCAACCTCATTTCTTATATGAAAACTACGCCCATATACGAGGCATGTTTTTTAAGTAAGTACCGTTTTGCGAATAATAAAAATAAAATTAAATAAAAATAAAATTATTGCGATATCTTTGCACGTCTTTTTTTAATTCCAAAACGGTACTTACTTAAAAAACATGCCTCGTAACAGAAAAGGGTTGACAAATTGTTAACCCTTGATATGGGAAGGGTTAACAAGATTATTAGCATTTGTGTAAAAAATGCAAAATATATTGACTGATATACATTAAAGTCTGGTTTATCCGGATTTTGAAAAAAATACAGTTAAGGTGTGAATTTTATCTCAAGCATCTTAAAAATTTTTGATGTAACATTGCTGGGCACAGCAAGTGTTACTAACGATGAATGTGTAACATGATGAACGCACACCTGTATATTAGGGTGTTTCCTAGCGTAGCGCTACAAGCACTTAGCGCGAGCGGTCACTATTTCACATTTCAATACTAAACTGTCAAAGGTTAGGTGTTTGAGGTTAGATGTACAGTGGTTGTTTGTTTCAGAATTATTTTTATGGTCAATGTGTATATTGAATCTGTGGCCATGAGTCATTATAAAAGGAAGAAAGTTGGTTTAACGTCTGAAGAGCGTTACTACCTAAAACTAATACAAATCAATTTTAACACATTAAACGCTTGCGATATTTCGCAGCTATGTTGTACAGAAGTTATGCAGTCTGCAGCACTTATTCACGATCGTTGCCTATGTGACGTGTATGTCTATGATAGTATATTTTCAGTATAGTTTCAGATCATCCGGATTTTCGCCTATCTAGATCGGGAACCCGCTACATTAATCCGGATAAACCAGACTTTACTATTTTTGAAAAGTCGAGGCTCTTTCCTGTCTACCAAATCTACATGATTTGGTAGAGAGGAAAGAGATTCTCTCCCTGTAGAGGACAAATTATTAAGTATTATCTGTTGGCTGACTCCACCCTAATTCAATCACTTCAGGTAAATTACTTGTTTATCCCATTTTTCACTTTTGGTGTTTAAACATGCACCGTGCACATGACTGTTTATATTGAATCAATGCTTTAAGAATAAAAGTTTAAATATGTGAGGTTTGTAGAGTGTATTGTTTTTCTATGAGTTTGATTTATAGGCAATTAATTGTCAGTCATTAATCAATTGTCATTGAGCTAAATTAAATTAAACCATGTATTTTTGCAGTGTGATTTTATTTTATTGGGTTTGATTGATATTTTCAGAGTTGCCATTCAAATCAGCGCCAAATAAGTTTGAAGCTCTGGCAGCGCATGATGCCATGGTAGAAGTGTCAGGAGCGCTTAATGTGGTTGCTGTCAGTCTTATGAAGATCGCCAACGACATCAGGTTCCTGGCGTCCGGACCACGATGCGGCCTTGGTGAACTTTCACTGCCTGAGAACGAACCCGGAAGCAGCATTATGCCAGGTATTTCATGGCGTTGTGAGGTATTCCAACAATGAAAAATTGGGTTTTAAATTTGGGAAATTAACTGTTTTAGTTTGGACAGATTATGAAACTAAAAACCATCATATGGTCCCAGAATTATTATTTTTAATTTATTAAAATAAGGTTTATCCTTCATCAAACTCTTAAAATCTGGGTTTTCATTTCTACTACTAGGCAAAGAATTTACCTAATTGTAATGAATTTAGTAATTGTAATTATTATTAATTAATTTACGTGATGCTGACACCCTAGTGAGTTTGATGAGAATAATGTATGTAGTTTATTACTAATAGGGCCCTGGATGATAAAGTATTAGTCTGATAAGCACAGGCTTAGTTCTGTGTAGTAGTGTAGGTTTCTAACATCGAGCCATCACGAAATTTTGTGTAATTTGTCAGTCATATTGATTTTTTGTGTTACTGAGAAGACTAGTGATATTGCATCTGTATGGTTCATTCGAGGGATTGCAAATATTACTTTAAATTTAGGAAGCTGCGTGTGGAGCAACAAGAGGCACACGTCAAAGTGATATTCAGACCTGAAAGCCATTTTGATGAACTGATGATAATTAAAGTTCTATTTATTAAACGTACGAACAGACTTAAAATACTAAGTTTAACTATCTCCCTACAAGTTCATATCCACAATTAATAAATATATTATTAATTTATATAGGACCAGTAATACAAATGGTGAAAATTATTTAAGTAATTGATTATAAAATGGACCAGTTTCATCCCTTTGAGTGCCAAGTGTCTCGATCCGAGATGCAGTAAATTTGCCAGCCCTTGGCACGGTAGATCTGCTAAAAATGCCAGTTCATTTTCCCGAAAAACGCATGCGTTTATTAAAACAATTATAACAATTTTACTTACAAACATTTCTTTGTTGTTGTTTTTTTGTTTTACTTAGGATAAAATTCTGCATCAAGCAATGTGTATAAGTACAATAATTTGAAGTAAAAAAGAAAAAAGTGTTAACTTTAAAAAATGGAAACATTGTTCCCGAAACTAGTCTTGTTAAAAAGAGCAATGCATTGAAGACAGCAGCTATTATAACCTTATAATCTAGTCATCTACTCAATCCGGAAGGCAAAATGTTTAAATGTTTTTAGTGAACTTATTTAAAAAAAATACAAGTTTGAAATAATAAAACTTTTTTAACTAAGATTTGCTTCTTAGCCGCATTATAATCTTAAAGAGCAATACAAATTGAGTAGAAATCATGTATAAAACATATTATTATTAATTTTTTATTTCTAAGAAAAAAATTATCAAATAAGCATAACTGACCAAAATTGTGTTTTAGGCAGTTTTTAGCGTTACATAGCAACCATGTCCATTGTAAACTATAGATTATAATTAGTTTTTACAGTAGGGACTATTGATTAGGGTGTTAGAAATGACAATAAATTAATAATAAACAACTTGTTAAAATATTGTTATACAAATGAGCCGTCTTGTTATTGGTTGTCACAGGATTGCTTGATCACGATCTCAGGTAGCATTCCGCCATAGAGTAAGATAAAAATGAAGCACATTTCTTTCTGAAGCTTTTGGTGTAATTTAAGCCAGTTACAATAACTGCTATATACTCTCAGAAAATCACTGTTATAAACAGTGATTTTCTGAGAGTCTCGGAGCGAGATGCCGGCATCTCTCGCACGGACATGACCGTCTCGATCCGAGACGCTCGGCACTCAAGCTACAGTAATGCTCCATTACTGACTCCGCCGAGATTCTCCGTTTTGGATCGAGATGCTTGGCACTCAAAGGGTTAAATTAGTTTATTACCCTTTAAACATTATAACTAATTGTTACCCCCCTGCTATTTCCTAATTGCTAATTGCTACTCCCTGAGGCTTTCCCCCCTGATGGAGCTTAGCACAACCCTAACATGTTGCCTCTTCAGCGGCTTGAACATGAGAAACCTCATGGCTTATCTCTAGCTCCAGGTTGTCATCAGATCACGTGTCCCTGCCGCACGCTCTCATTGGTTGCTGGGAAATGTTTGGAGTCTTCATGTGTGTGTTGGGAACTTAAATCCCACAATATGATACTTATGAGATTAGCTTTTAATGCCTTAAGTTTTAAATTTTAATGCTTTTATGTAAATGATCCTCCTTGTTGCGTTTCCACAGGCAAGGTGAACCCAACGCAGTGTGAGGCAATCACAATGGTTGCTGCTCAGGTGATGGGAAACCATGTTGCAGTCACTGTTGGAGGTAGCAATGGCCACTTTGAGCTCAACGTTTTTAAGCCAATGATCGTAGCTAACGTGTTGCGATCTGTGAGGCTCATCGCTGACAGCTCTCTTGCCTTCACGGACAACTGTGTCACCGGCATTGAGGCCAATACCGACAGGATCAATAAGCTTCTGCACGAGTCACTCATGCTGGTTACTGCCCTGAACCCACACATTGGATATGACAAGGTAAAGTTCTTTAGTACTTGATTAAGATTAAACAGACTGTCCGTGATATATCAAACAATGTAAATTGATTTTACTACCCTGGATACCTGCACATATACATTAACTGAGTTTTACTTATGCTGGTTACCGCTTAGAACTCATACATTGGATATTATCAGGTAAAGTGTTGTAGTACTAGAAAACTGTTTACTGATATTCATATAGATTAGACTAACTTTTGACATGGCGACCTACCCAGATAGATATTTTAAGCCAAGTATGAATGAGAAATGAGTGTAAGATGATTGTGGCACGATCTTGTAGTCTTGTTACTGACTAAGGCTGACATGTTTCTTAGACAGGACTGTTAATAGGTAGCCAAACAGCCAATGATACCTAAGTGGCCTACAGTTTAATCACTTTTGCCAATCTGGCCTAATTATGGTGATGGTCTTTGCGGATTAATGTAGCATTCAATATTTAGTTGTAGATGTTGGTGATAATCCTCACCAGAGAATATCACATCCACCGACCATTGCTTACGATTATGCAAAACCATGACCTCCAAGTAGCTAGATTGTAGGACACCACTGTCATTTGATGAATATTACACTTATATTTTATAAACTGCAGGCTGCAAAGATCGCCAAGACAGCCCACAAGGAGGGTACCACATTGAAACAGTCAGCCCTTAAGCTCGGCTACCTGAAGGAGGAGGACTTTGACAAGTGGGTGCGACCTGAGGACATGTTGGGACCCAAGTAAAACTTCACGCTGCTGCAGTATTCCATGTGTTTGTTACTCTGAACATGATGATGACAGTTAGGATTGATAGGCAACTTTTTTGTTGTCACTTTGAGAACAGTATGTTTGTAAATAAATCCCCTCTCCCTTTTGTTGTGAGCTTTTGTAAATACAAATAAATTGTTTATAATAATGTTTTTTTTTTAATTTTTGTGACCTTAAAAGTTATATTTTAATAGATCTTTTGAGGGCTTAAAAAAGCATCTCAAATTAAAAAAAAATTAGATTTGATGTGTTTGTTCGTTTATTTTATAAGCCCGATTATACAAGGTAATATGGACCAAAGTCCTCAGATATGTTAAAACTTAGATGATATAGAATGTATAGTGTAAAAAATCGGGAAAATACATATTTTTTATGGTGTATTATGAAGAAGAACTTGAAACAACAATTTTACAAGCCAGCAAATAAATACATAAGATAATAACTCGTAAAAAGATTTAGGCTAAGCTTCAGTGATGCATTCAAGTGATTTTTTCCTTGCCCAGAACCCCAATTCCTGCCAATCCCCTAGCCAGACAGGATGGTTTCAGAGTACAGTATAATATTTTAGCCTAAAAGTCTTACAAAAACGGTTCTTCCATGGAGCGGATCTTCTTAATTAGGTTGTTGGAAAGTAAAAAAAGTTAATTTGAGATTGATCTGATGAAAAAAAGTAGATACCGGGTGCAAAACTTTGACCAAATATTGCACGTGCCACGGACAATCAAACTCCTTGTGTCTTAACTTTCTAACTTTAAGAATTTTATTTTTATTTTTTGAGGACAAGCTGAGTTAACTGGACCTCATGCATTAACTGTATTACAAAATAGTACCTGTGCAGTCTCAACATTTCTTCAATTGTTATTGACGCAGCTGCGTTCACTTTAAATTGGAATTTCGTTTTGAGGCAAGGGGTTGCTTTTATGTTATTATAATTTTGTATTTCATTGTCAGACTTCTCTTCTCTGTGGATCGTTTTTGTGTGGTTTCTTCATATCCTGGTTAGTTACTAACGGATAAACACTGCTAATATATATAATTATTTACGTTGTATTAATTACATTTTCAACAAATGACAATTTTAAGAACCTTTCAAATCAACCAATCACAACTGTTAATTTTGTAAACATTAAATTTATAAAACCTGACACACTGCATCCTTTTATGCCCTCTGGGCCAGAGCCCGTTGGAAGGATTTGCACCAAAGTTCACAGAAACCATCCTTGAATTGAGCTTAATAATGCCTGAAAGTTTCATTACATCTTTGAAGTGATTCCAGAGACTATCGGCAACATATACACCAACATATATACATACTTTCTGATTTACAAATTAAGAAATCTTGTTAAACATCGATAATGTAAATCTACGATCTACCTGCAATTAACTCTTCACAGCCTTTTTACTCAGGTTGCTTTTCAAAGTTTTGCTAAGTAAATACACCATTATTCCATACATAATTTTAACTTTCTGCCGTTAGAGTTTTAAATATGTGAGGAAAGTTAATCATGATGCTGTGAAAGCTACAATTTCCAACCAGCACAAATTTGAAAAGATTTGAGTATTTATCACTGTAACTAAAGAAGTTGATAATTAATTAGATTTAATCATAAGAATGTGATTAAACCTTTAACCAGAAAACACCTCTAAATAAAAATAAAAATAAAATAAAAACCAAAATAAAACTATATGCTACAATCAGAGAAATAAATCAATACAAATTTAACCTATTTATAAATGCCAGTCAATTATGTTTTAGGAGGATCAGAGGAAACAGGATTCTATGTTCAGGGAAATAATTGACTTTGCCCCATGATTTTATAAAAGTACATTTTAATACAACCAAAGTCTTTCAGTTAGTAAAAAATAACAACCAGATACATTTACAAGGTATTCTTACACTATTTACAAGTTCTATTTATATTACAAAGTTAATTAAGTAACCTACACTACAAATAAATAACTCATAAAAATAAATAACTCATAATATAAATATATAAAATAAATAAGAATATTTCCTTAGTTTTGCTTGGAAGCGTCATGAAAAAGTAATAAAACTATTTTTTTAGAGGTGTGCGGATAGTGAATTATTTTTTCGGATCGGATAGTTTTCGGATTCGGATACTCACAATGACTAAGTGAAATCAGACTTATCTAAGAATAAATTAGGAAAAAATCAATAAAATGTTATCAAAATTATTAAATGGTACATAAAAAATCAAATTTTTCATAGGATGAACAACAAAACTAACATTTTTACTTCACCGTATTTAAATGTACCAGTAACAAATTTTAATATGGCATAGTTCAAAAATTAAATAACTAGAAACCTTATAATTCACAATTAAATGACATCAACTTTCAACTAATTCATCAATTCATTCTACTAATCATCAACTAATTCTCAATTTTATTTCACGATTCAATTATTTAATTTATTACAATGATAAAAACAAATCACATTAACAAAGAATCAAGATTTGACAGACGACGTTCGCTCGATGCCATCAGCTATCTGCATATCGGCGGGGCAGTGACAGTGCAGCTGCTATGAAACAAAGGCCTTTGCGCAGGCGCAGAGTTGGAATATTTGGCAGATAAAATACCCCGATCGGCTGTGTAACAATATTGAAACCTGTGAAATTATGGTACCTCGTAATCTAGTTAGTTATTCATCTTAAAATTATCTAAAAATGTAAAACTAATAACGCTTAAATTCATTTAACAAAGAGAAAATGTAGATTGAAAACAAGTGGAAAATTTGTTGGTTATGTGAACACCGACAAAATAGGCCAAATGTAAATTTGGCAACACTTTATCGTATTGCTCAAACCCGGAGTAGTTGAGAATGCGATAACTAAACAATTGATCGTCTACGTAGACTACTTTAGTCAAAGTAGGTACCGGTAAAATTCGTATTATCGTATTTATTTATACCGATTAAAACATTATTAAAACTCATTAAAAATAATTAGTTAATACCTCAAGGACGTATCATCCTTAAATATATCCGTGATAAATGTAAAGGAGTACTAAAAAGATGTAGTCACAATAGAAGTACGATATTTAGTTATCGTGCACTAAAGGACACAGCAGCGCTGGCATTTTGCCATTATTAGCGTCTACTACGCATTACAAAATCCAGGAAGCCATATCCTTACTTTGGTTTAGTTGTTGCTACATTCGATTGTTTCATTCACTATTTCAGTGTTTATTATCGATTAGTTAATTCAGAATAATGATGTGAAATTTAATTTTAATATCTAAACCAATTAAAATCATTCAAAATCCTGATCTTTCAAAACTTCTAAATATACCGTTTAGTGTAATTATAGATTCACTCTTCCAGAACACATATTTTCGGGATATATTTCACGTTGTCATAATGCTTAGCAATTCGAATCGCTATAAGTGTATCGCGTCTACCAGTCAACGACATTGTTTTGATGAAAGACTACGTAATACGTCTTTTAAGCAAAAATTATTCCGGCTTCGCGGTTATTAACTAGACGAAAATCTCGTTGTTTTTGTTCAAATTGCTGAAATATACAGTCTATCCGAAAATTCGGATATTACCGGATATCTTAAATACATTCGGATCGGTTTCGGATATCCGATCTGATCCGAATCCGAACCGAATTTTCGGATATCCGCACACCTCTAATTTTTTTAAACCATATCCATATCTTAACTTCGTTGGATGGAGGTCATTAACTTCATTAGTTTCTCATTTAAAGATAATAATAAAATTTACACACTGAAAGTGTTAATAGGAAACAATAACTTACATTAGTATTTATGGCAATATAAAATATTTGTCCACTTTTGCTTAAAAATTGCTTGATATAAAAAATTGTTAACAAAATCTGCAATCGTTAGCTATAAAACATTAATCTTATGTTTGAAATTTAATTTTCATATGTTGTGCATCCCTTTCCTTGTGCGTTAACCTATAAATATTAAATCACCTCCTTAAAAAAATTAATTACAAACTTGTATTATAATTGACATTAAAAATGTAACTTGAAATTAAAGTAAATTTTACAATAATTGACATTCCCAAAAATTGGATAAGACTACTGGTAGGAGAGGCCATATTTTCGAGTGACACTTGGTGTGTGGGCAGAGGCGACAGAGAGCAGGAGAGGAACATCGTTGGGGTCAAGGTCAAGGGTGGAGGTCAGAGTGACCATGTCAAGGAACTCTGAGGACAATAGCAACTCCGCCAGCGCCTGGCTCCGGACGCACATCTCCTGCAGCTTGGTCTCCACATGTGACAGACACTGCGGCAAAAAAATATTTAACATTAACTGATATTATATTGATACTGAGGAATGCTGATTAACTTTAAATCTGCTATTAGTAGCTATTTTGAAAGTCTGCCATAACTCATTCTGTTTGTCATAGAAGATCCTGAAAGGCACGAGATTTAATTGTTCAGTCAAGGGAAAATTGAAATGGATGTACTAAAGAACAGACAATTCATTTGCAACTATTAAAAAATGTTTATACTGTATTTACATCCCTGTGGGAAATAGGTTAGATCATGGGAATAGGTCTAAAAAGAATGTTTTCAGCTCGTCTAAACAGCTGTTCTAATAACCAAACTATGATGTCACTAACCAAATTACATCAGTTTCAAATTTTGGTTGCACAATACAATGAAGCAACAAAGTCGACTTTTCTTTCAGGGATAAAATTCATATTTTTGTAAGATGAGAGTGTATTTACAGGTATAATTTTCAAGATAAAAGTTTAGAAGACATAAATTTTTCAAGTGCAGAGGAAAAACCAAAGGTTTAACATATTTTGTGGCTTTTAAAAAAAAGTGTGTTGATGTTTCTTTTTCTGTAAGTAAATGCAATAGAGTTAAGAAAGTAAATTACAAATTCAGTTTGTTTCACATTTGGAAAACAATACACTTTTATCCCATTCTAACCTTGAATAAAGAATTTATTTTAAATGTGGACAGGTTTGTTGTATCTTATATAGTTGATGTTAGCCCCGTGTTGATTGAAGTGTTAGCGTGGTTAATAAATTGAAGTATAAATAAAATAAATAGGTATAGTGTTTAATAGCTTAAGACAGTTGGCTGAAGTCCCCCAATTCAGGTATAAATTTTTGAGTTACAAAAGAGGAGTCAAAGGCACTCACCACAGATGGAGGTAGAGAGAGCGAACACAAATGATGTGTTGACTCCAGCATGTTGGCGACCAGCTGAGACATGCCCACTCTCACTCCTGGCTCCGACCTCACCGAGTGGCTCGAGACCAGCTGTACCTCACTGTTCGACCACAACACATCGTTAACACACCACATTCTGTCTTGGTCTATTTCCAAAAACTAAAATTCATTTAGTTAATAAGTACAACTAAAATAGTTTTAGTTTTAATTTTACATGTCATTCCACACATCCACGGCAAGTTGCCACTAAACAACTGTAGTACCCTTGTCTGAAAACAAAAGGTGCTGGATTGACATTTATTTATAAATTTCATTATAAGAGGATAGGTCATTTTATTTATACATGATACAGATAAAAAACAAGTTAGCGCATTTAACCCTCCAAGTACTAACATCTCACTGTGAGATTTTAGCAATTGTATAGCGCTAATGAAGTCAACAATAACCGCCACGGTGCTGCCATCTGCGAGCTAATACATGCAACTACTCTTGTAGTTCTCTGTTCTGACGCTTGAGTTCGTTATTTTGCCGCTAGAGTATGCTTTTATAGCAAACACTTTCTACTCCTCTGCACTGGTGGCTGTACCGGTTATAGCGCTGCGCTGACGAGTGTAACGTTCTAGCCATTCGGAATTGCTAGAGTTCGAATCCCAACCATGAGCAATCCCAATTTGGCTTGCACATGTGTGGTATAGTAGAGTGGAGGGCCCACCTTAAATAAACAGTGACCGGCTTCGGTGGAAGTTGATGGAATTCGTAGGCTTAATTGGGATTGCAGTGGACACCTGTTTTGCTTTTATGGTTAGTGGTTATAAGGGGGGGGAATGTTTGTGTTTTTAGCGAATTTCCGATAGGGAGGAAGCTATTACCGTAGGTCTCATAGTAAGATTTAAGCCCGGGACCATGTTATTTTTACGTCTTTAGTTGCCCAGAGACAAAAAACAATAGGCGTTAAAATTTATATATATACACAGGGTGTTCATTAAAAAAGTCGAGGACAAACTTCGGGGGATGATAGTACTCATCAAATTAAACAAAAAATTTCCTATAAACATATGTAGAAAAATCCTTCGTTTAGCCGCTAGCCGCAATTTTGTATTTTTACAAAGAACGTTATATATCAAGAACTATTTAAGATACAGAAACCAAACTTTGCACACATATTTATTGGGCAAAGAGAAAAATATTCCCAAAGTATCATTTAGTTTGCTTTAATATTTTCAAAATGGTGGCGGTTAAAAATCTTTTAATTTAAATTAAAAAAAACCCATTAACTTTATAAATTTTTACATGAGATAAAAATATAAAAGCAAACTAAATGATACTTTGAGAATATTTCTCTCCTTGTCCAATAAATATGTGAGCAAGGTTTGGTTTCTGTATCTTAAATGGTTCTTGATATAAAACGTTTTTTGTATAAAAACAAAATGGCGGCTAGCGGGTAAACAAAGGATTTTTCGACATATGGTTATAGGAAGTTTTTTGTTCATTTTGATGAGTACTACCACCCCTCGAAGTTTGTCCCCGACTTTAATGAACACCCTATATATATATATATTGTAAATTAATACCATAGTATCCTTGCATTATTTCATTTTATTTTAACACAACATGTTTCTGGGATTATCCCATTTTCAAGTGTGTACAAAAAAGTAACCGTAAAAGTAAATATAATTACATAATCAATTTAATTTTTGGTTTAAGAAACATGTGTTGAATTTGTCATACAGTGTGATAGAAAAGTTATGTAAATATTATAGTTTCTTCAATTTTTCAAATATGGGGTTGATTATAGAATTAATAAACATCTGACCCTAGAACTTAATAAAGAAATAAACAAAATTATTAATAAATGTAAAACTCTCTCAAATTCAGACAAAATTAACTTGAAATCCATAAATCCATCAGCACCAAAAATGAGGGGACAATCAAAAATACATAAAAAAATTACCCTCTAAGACCTATTGTTTCACAAGTGCTTCAGCTTATAAGTTATGCAGATATTTAAATAAAAGTATTGCTAGTAATATTAATTTCAAGTGTGTACAAAAAAGTAACCGTAAAAGTAAATATAATTACATAATCAATTTAATTTTTGGTTTAAGAAACATGTGTTGAATTTGTCATACAGTGTGATAGAAAAGTTATGTAAATATTATAGTTTCTTCAATTTTTCAAATATGGGGTTGATTATAGAATTAATAAACATCTGACCCTAAAAAAAAATAATAAAAAAAAAAAATAAAATAAAACTTCAATCATAATTATAAAATAAAAAAAAAAAAAAAACAAAAATAAAAAATCAATATTTGCAAACTATAATCAAAATTTTCAGATTTTTAAGTTGCAGATATTAAACGAAAAAGTATTAATTAATAAATATTTAAGAAGAAATCAATTAAACATTTTTTAAAATTATTTTTTTATAAAATATTTAAATATAGAGATTTTTATTTCTTTTTATTTTAAAAATGTATCTGTAACAAGAAAATAACCGAAATAAATAAAGAATAACATTTAGTAAGAAAATGTTTATTTGATACATTAAAAAAAAAAAAATATTATAGCCAATTTTTCAAATATTTTATAAATAATAAACATCTGAAAAACCAATAAAGAATATATTTTAAATGTAAAATTTCAAATTCACAAAAATTAACTTGAAATCCATAAATATCAGCACAAAAATGAGACAATCAAAAATACATAAAAAAATTACCCTCAAAGACCATTGTTTCACAAGTGCACAGCTATAAGTTATGCAAATTTAAATAAAAGTATTGCTAAATATTATTTTGAAGGAAAATCAAGTATTAATAATGTATTTGAATTTATTGATAAAATCAAAAGATATAGAGATTCCAGATGAGAGCATTTTTGTTTCTTTTGATTTATCAAAAATGTACGTACACCAACATACCGACAAACGAAACCATTATAATTGAATAAAAAAGATCTAAGTAAGAATTTTATTGATGAAACATTAAAACTAACTAAAACAACTATAGCACAAAATCACTTTGAGTTTAATTCAAAAACAAACATTGACAATGATTCACCGCTATCTGGACTATTGTTAACATATACATGTATGAATTGGATAACCATTAATAACATCTGCAACATTTCACAAACATGATCTATTGGCACAGATATGTTGATGATGTAAGTAACAAGGAAAACTGAACTTGTGATGACATCATTTAATACAATTTCAAATAAATTAAAATTCACAATGGAAAACCGAAAAGAATATATTGATTTTCTCAATACAATTTGAAACCTAACTCGAAATATCACACAAACACAGACAGATTTGATTATACCAGCAGATTCAAACCACCCTTGACAACACAAAACAGCAACATTTTGATCAATGATTTACAGACTATTACATGTTTGCCAACAATTTTTGAACAGGAAGCATATGAACATGAGTTGAACACTATAAAGAGTCTGGCTAAATTAAATGGGTATAAAGTAAATATTGATACACTTATGAACACGATAACACTTCTACAGATGCACAAGAATATATTTGTATGCCATACAATACATTATTAACCCTCGGAGTGGTAAAGACACTGCAGCAGCTATTTATCGCGAATACCGCCACGGTAGTAGGTGGAGGCATCTGTCATCAGTTTAGTGAACTCGTTAGACACTAGCGCCTATGTGACCGTGTTGCCCCCTGGGGGCAAGCAACCGAACCTGCTCTCGTAGTGCACTAGACTGCCACCGGGCATGTCTATAACCAAGTAAGCGCTTTCTACTCCTATGCACTGAGTGGCTGCACCGGCTAACGCGCTACGCTGACGAGCGTAACGTCATACATGGCAAGTGGAGGGGTTGATGCTTCGATCTGATTGGCCATAAAATATGGCGTGACTATTTCTGTTTTCAATTTGATATAGCCCTGTAGGCACCAATGGTCAGCTTACCGACACTATCCCCTCTCCCAACTCAAGTTAGTAGCCTTTGAACGCGCTCCGTGTGACGAGCGACTAGCCATCACTCGTAACTTATTACTTTTAAACTCTTAACCTCTCTCACTTATCGGTTACATTACGAGCCCTCTCTCAAGTCATTTGTGTCAAAGTAACGTCACAAATTAATTAACAGTGTTTTTAATTGCCCCCTACTCGCTTATAACTGTATCGTCGCTAACAGTGCGTTCCTCGTGTGTGTCGATTCTTAAGTGCCGCCACCAAGTCCTCATCAGCGCAGCATAATCTCCAACAACCCCCCTGGTGACCCTTCACCCCTTTGTGGTCAGTGACACCCCCTGGTGTGCGCACACCTCTTCCAGCGTCCCTCATCACCACCGACATCCGGTCCAGCCGCCAACCCATAGACCCAGACCTCCGTTGCTGACAGCCCGCATCCATCCAGGTCCATGGTCTACGCTGGGATTCTCTACTTCAACCCCTCTGGAACAATGGTGAGTCCCAACGTCTTTAATTTGAGTGTTCATATCAGTGTGTGTCTCTCTATCTCTCAAAGTGACAAAGTCCTTATTGCGCCATTTCTCAGATTAAATTGTCAATTACTATCCACTTTGCTAATTTCTCCACTAAACTTTACCAAACAAACACTATACAGAAACCATTACTATTTCTCCAATCACTAGTTCATTTTGGACGGTAAAACAATGTATCTTGAAATTTAATTTCTGTTTCAATAATCCAGATGCTGTAATACTTTATAGCCAAAGTATCTTTCCTGTAAGTACAGCCCAGTACTTACAAATAAATTCCGGATATAGTCCGGATTATGTATTAAGTTGTAGGTTCTAGATCATCTGAGGACGGGATCAAGTCCAGATCCCAAAAAATCGTGAAACATTGAATCCTGATGGAAAATGTCCCCATTAAAAATCTAAATAACATAAAGCCATCATCACCAACAATGAATTTCAAACAAAGAGTACAGTAGTACTACCAATATTGAAACACCATACAGGATGTTTGATTCAGTATTATCTGCAACTAGCTTTTTGGATTAGATTATTGAAATGGCAACCATAGCACAAGGTAGGTATTTTAGGTCAAGTATGAATGAGGGTTGAGAATGAGGGATGATTGTGGCACGATCTTGTAATTTTGTTAATGACTAAGGCTGACATGTTCGTTAGACAGGATTGTTAATTAATAGAGCAACAGCCGATGGCAACTTCACGAATATATTTTTCGATTTAATGTAGAATCCAAAACACGGCCTCTGAATTATGAATTGGTCTAATTATGAAGATGGTTTTTGTGGATTAATGTAGTATTCAATAGTGCGGAGGTTAATCCACACAAGAGAACACAACACCCACCATCGCTCACAACTATCCACAATTCGTGACCTCCAGGGAGCTGGATTACAGGACGTCGCCACCGTCCCAGTCAGCCCTTTAATCTTGTTTTCTTCCTCCATAAATTGTAACTAAAATGTTTAAAATCAGATACTGCGAAAATTAAAGCTGCTCTACCTTCTGGTAACATAATTTGAATAAGTTTTAAATTTGATACCAAATTGAATGGCAGGGCAGTTGAGTGGTTAAGGCACCATATTCATTATTTTAAGGTCTCCTGTTTGATTCTGTGAATATTGTCTGATGGTTCAATACAAGGCCCAGCTGTTATTCATACTATCAAATTATAACTTACAACCTTTATTGTTAACATAGATATATTTCATAATCAGATCCCTCACAAACACCAGATTGTACTTACCACGAGTCTACGTTGGCTACGATGCAAACAGCTTCTGTGCCATTCTCGCCCATATCTATGTTGTGAGCCTCTAACACCAGAGAGTGCTTGAGATCAGTTAACCAACCTGGCGACACCCTGCTTAGTCCCTGTAGAACCAGCTCAGGACTATAATGGTTGCTGATGCTGCCAAACATTGAAGCCACTACATCCACCGGCATACTTCTGTCCTCCACCACACAGCTATCCATGTAATAAACAGAATTCATAATAATGTTTACGCCTAGAAGAGATACTATCATTTATACTCTCATTAATGAACCATAATTAAATTCTTCTATAAATTGTTAACTACAACCTGATAATACTACATGTTTCTGTATACTTTACACTGTTGACTTACTAAAATTAAGTAGGCTAAGGATATCTCAAAAATCTAGTTTAGCACGATATTAGCCAAAGTTTTCCTGGCCTTAACAATTTCTGAAGTTTGACTGAAAATGTGATCTAGTAAGTGATTTAACAGAAAGAAATATTCAGCTGATAAAATTAAAACCAATATTAGTTTTATTGATGACACTTTGATACAATTCAGGCCAAACATGTAGTGGACAAACCAAATGTAGTACAAGTTAATTGGTCTAAATACACAGTTTGGGTCTAAAATAATGGATTTCATTAGCACTTTTAATGCAACTTTACACTGCATTTCTGGATAATACGAACATAGTTGTGATCCGAACAGGGTTCGATCCCAATTAGTTAATATTACCGGGACTCTCATCTATAAGTAGTCTTTAAAAAATTTCTTTTAAAGTTACCTAAAAATATATTACATTAATGGTTTACGTAAGAATTTCAATAAGAAAAAACCTGAATCACCTGTTTTGTGTTTAACTGCAGCTACAAAAGGGTCTTTTTTACGATTACATGGACAATCATGTAAATAGTAATACACAAAAAAATCATAAATCCATAGATAGAAAAAAGTTTGCCTGGACAGTGTTTCTTTTAATGTAAGATTTCAAAATTATATTACATTAAAATGATATTTTCATGTAACAAAGTTTGCTAATGTTACAAATTTTTAAATTAAACTTATTTATAAATTAATACTAAATAATGAAGCTTAGATTTAATTTTTATTTATTTGTTTACGATTTCAGGTTACTATTTTGTGATAGTAATATATTTTTTTTAATGATGAGCCTATAAAGTTATCACCCTTTTCAATAATTTAACTTTTGTTCTATCTTCTTCTGAATTACAGTTACTCACCAAACCCACGGTACACTCCCTGTCCTAACCTTACAAAAGACCACCACACAGGCAACTGGTGGTATCTGATAGCGAAAAGATATCATTAATCCTAAGAGAAGCTTTAATCTTTATTTTTAGAATGACATATCGTATTTCTTATCATTTTTAGGATTACAACAAAGTCAAAAGTTTTTATTAACATTTTTAAGTTAACATTTTCTCGTGATAAAAAAAACTGTGTTGCAATGAATTGCATGTACAGTAGAACTTGGATAATTCGAACCTCAAGGGACCAGAAAAAAATTCGAACTATCCAAAAATTCGAATTAGAAAAGTTTTTGCAAGTGGTTGAAATAAACAGTAAAACATCATTTTTTAACATTGCATATTAAAAAAAGTTAGGTTAATGAAGATATTATTGATTAAAAATCCTAATTTTTGTTAAATATCGATAATGTGTTTGGAGGGATCCTGAAAATTTAGCTATTTCAATCTTTTTCTTAACCCTAGAAATGGCAAAGTCGTAATTTACGACGCATTTACATATTCAATAAGAATTGGCAGGTGGAGGCATCTGTCGTCAGTTTAGTGTATTTGTTAGACACTATCGCCTACGCGACCGTGTTTCCCTCTGGGGGCAAACAACCGAAACTGCTCTCGTAGTACACGAGCCTGCCACCGGGCAGGTCTATAACCAAGTAATCGCTTTCTACTCCTATGCACTGAGTGGCCGAGCCGGCTAACGCGCTACGCTGACGAGCGTAACGTTCTAGCCATTCGGAAGTGCTAGGGTTCGAATCCCGACCATGAGCAATCCCAATTTGGCTTGCAAATGTGTGGTGTAGCGGAGTGGAGGGCCCACCTTAAATAAACGGTGACCGGCTTGGGTGGAAGTTGACGGCATTTGTAGGCTTAATTGCGATTGCAGTGGACACCTGTTTTGCTTTTGTGGTTAGTGGTTATAAGGGGGGGGTGGCATGTTTTAAGCTTTTTTTGTTTAAACTTTGATATTTCATGAATATATTAGTAATTATATTTATGTTACAGTTAAGAGTAAAAAGCTTGCCACTTCTAGGGTTAAATCCCTTCTCTACCTCCTTGATTGCCGCTTTGATTCTTGCGACGTCAAAGATTTGTAGGTTCGCTTTTACAAAGCGAACCAGTTCATACACACGACGTGTTAACATGAACGCAGACGAAGTCACAAATGCCAACACGAAACAATGACGACGAATATCGGAACAAACCACCATCAATGATATACACGGTACTGAACTGCGCCGGCGCCCTGTAGTGACAGACTAGAGATGTCAATTTTGTGATTAAGAGCAGTAGTGGACTGGTGAGGGGGAGGGGTACCATGTGACCAGTCAACAGTAGGTGTACAAGCTGTGAGAAGGGTTGGCGGGGGGTGGGCGTTGATCTAGCTAAAAATAGTCTGCGGACAGGAAGCCCGAATGTCGTTTCCGGGAAAATCGCACACAATGACTTGTTCTCTTTATAGATTTACGCTGCAAAAAATTTGAATTATCCAAAAAATATTTGAATTAACCGGGATATTTTAACATTGGTTTTATATACGAGGGCAATCCAGGAAGTAGATTACGTTTTCGTCTGTGTCCGCTAGGGGCGGGGCTAGCGCGGCCATCTTGGGATCAGAGCGTTGAGCAGCTCAGTCGGCATCTAGCCGTGCTAGTGAGAGGTTTGTGCTGTGCTCTGTTCAGATACTGTGACGGTTTAAAATGTCTGCGTTAATTGAAAATCCCGCGAGCTGCGTGCAGTAATAAGGTTTCTGACTGCAAAAAACTGTAAACCGATAGAAATCTATCGGCAGCTTTGTAAAGTGTATGGGGACAAAATTATCACTGAAGGTGGAGTGCGTCAGTGGGTCATAAGATTAAAAAATGGCCGAACCAATGTTCACGACGAGGATCGAAGTGGGAGACCCAGCATAGTGACTGCCGAACTTGTCGAAAAAGTCGATGCTAAAGTCCGTGAAAATCAAAAATTCACAATAACGGTTCTTTCTTTGAGTTTTCCACAAATTTCCTGGAAAGAGGCACTACAATAAATTCTCAAAGGTATTGCCAAACTCTCCAAAAACTCAGAAGAGCAATTCAAAACAAGCGCAGAGGAATGTTGAGATCCAAGGTCTTGTTGATTCACGACAACGCCCGGCCCCACAAGGCAAATGTAACTCGTAAAGTTCTTGAATCTTTTAAGTGGGAGTTGTTTCCTCATCCGCCGTACAGTCCCGACCTGGCACCGAGCGACTGCTACCTATTCCCAGCAATGAAGAAGTGGCTGGCTATGCAGCGTTTTGATGACGACGCACAGCTGCAAGAAGACGAAACGAAGTGGTTGAAGGCGCAGGCGGCTGTATTTTTCGACGAAGGAATTTCCAAGCTCGTACATTGCTATGATAAATGCCTTAATTTGAATGGTGACTATGTAGAAAAGTAGTATTTGAGTGTGGCTTTCATCTGCATATAATAAAATTTTGTTCCCTATACTTTGTTTATTTTTTATTCCAAAACGTAATCTACTTCCAGGATTGCCCTCCTAAAATTCTAGGGACCAAGTCAAAACTTCGAAATAAAGAAGTTTTCGAATTACAGAAGTTCGAATTATCCACATTCCACTGTATCACCAAACAAATCATTATGTTCCTCAACATTATGAAGGATAACTTTTGAACTTTTGAAGCACTTTTATTAATTCAATGGTGAATGGTTTGAATTGTTCAACACATGTGTAAAATTGATAAATGTTTGACTATTTTGATATATATATATATATATATATATATATATATATCTTAATATATAAAATTCAAAGCCCTGACTCACTCATCACTAATTCTCCCACTTCCCGATTACCTAGGAGGCTGAAATTTGGTATACTGATTCTTTAGGCCTAAAATAGAAAAGTCTAATAGTTTTTGTGACGATTTTCCCATAAATCGTGACCCTATACGCCTTCAAAGTTCCCATGTTAATCTTATGGGGAAATAATTTTGTTTTGGATTCCAACATATGTATCTTACCTTTTAAGATTTAAACAGCAGCTGTTTTTATTTGAACCATTGAACAAGCCAAAGAAGCAAGCATAAAATATTAAGTACTCAATGGTATCTAATTACTGTATAAATGTAATATTTCTCAGAACGAATTTTTGTGACTATGTTTTATAATAACAAAATTAAATTACGTTTAAATAAATAAATTACGTTTATTATAATAATAATAATAATCAGCTGTTGTATATTTTTATATTTTCCTTTTGCTATCTGATATGTCTAAAAGGTTGATACCTTATTTTGTATTATAATAGAATATTTGATTGTGTGTGTGTGTGTGTACACGCGCGCTTGTGTGTGCGTCAAAGGTCTCACTCACTCATCACTAATAATTCTCTCACATCCCGACTAGCTAGAGAGGTGAAACTTTGGATGTACACGTATATATTCTTTAGATTAAAAATAGAAAAGTCTAATAGTTTTTGTGACGATTTTCCCATAAATCTCTACCCTAAACGTCTTTAAAGTTATCAAGTGTTTGAACTTTACCGTTGAGTCATGCCAAAGAAGCAAGCAAAACATACAGAAAACACTAACCCAAAGACATCTAAATACTTTATGAATATAATATTAATTTATTTAATAAAACATAGTAATAATAATAATTTAACTATGTAATTTTAAAGTCAAATTAGATTGTACTTTGAGCTATTAAAAAAATCACATTATAATGGACTAGGTATAAAAAGTCATTCATATAGAAAAATTGTAAGAAGATAATCTATTCTATTTATTACTGTCAAACTTCAGCATACAGCTGGTTTTGTTGGTTTGTTTATGTTTTTTATTTACTGTGATATGGTTTCAGTTTGAATTGTGATCTTTGATCTTAAATCATTTTAGTGATTTTCGTAGTGTTCTTCTCTTATTTTTTATACAATATTTGATTAAAATCTTTTGAAATGGACAGTTAGTATTTTACAGAGAAAACAATTCTCTGTTTAGTGTTGTTGTAATGCCCCCAGATGTGTCATGTCTTTCACGCAACATGCTATCTACTTCATGGAAATAATCTGTTCACAAATGAAGACAGGGGAAAAATTGTAACCTACGTTTCGGCTAATTGGCATAAATTTTAAATCATGTTTCAAAAGGAGAAAATTATACCTCACCTGAACACTATCGGATTGAGATGCTAAAACCAATCACATATTGTTCAGCATGCGAGTTAATTGCAGCATCTGACATTTACCACTGTGTATTCAGAGTGCACCACAATGGTATTTTACTCCAGAGCTTTGGAAGAGAAGGTTCAGCTTGAGAGTACCATATTACCATATACTGTTTAGTGGAAGTCTTAGTAATGGGAACTTTGATGTTCTCGAGGCAACACCTGTCAAAATGACTGGAAGATCACCAAGTAATGGAAGTGAGATGGTAAACTTTGATGAACACGGCACCGAACAAACAGTGCAACTAACACCTGAGAGATTAAAATGAAAACCTTCTTCACAACCTGAAGAACCTCCCTATGAAACAACATAAGGAAGACAATGTAGATGTAAGCAAGAAAATAACGAAGCGGAGAGGGCGATTCTCGAATTTGCCACGTTTAAAACAACTACGTGAGTCTGCAGCTAAGTATAAAAAGACACATCCAGAAGTCAACCGAGCTGCAGTTAAGAAGAACACGCAAGAAAACCCTGAGGTAAATTGAGTGGCTGTTAAAAGATACACACTCAAAAATCCAGAAGTAAACAAGGTTGCAGTTTCAAAATATGACAGAAATAACAAAAAACGCCAGCATCGTAAAAACAAACTGTGGACTGCAAACACCACTCTGGATTTAAATATGACCATGACATCTGTTATGAATCAGATAAGACTATTGTGATTGGAGCCCAGAATAATGTATGCATTTATTATAAGGCATTAAAATGGAAACACGAGTCAAAGGGGTTGTGTTGCAGCAGTGGGAGGGTTTGCGTAAGACATCTTGAAAAGCGACCTGAACCACTTCATAGCCTCATTGCTGGTGACCATCCCGAAAGTGAGCATTTCCGTAACAACTCCAGAAAATACAACAGCGCTTTTCAAATGATGTCTCTTGGAGCTAAGCAAATTGTTGAAAGTGGGTTTATGCCAACATTTAAAGTACAAGGACAAATATACCATTTAATTGGTAGCTTATTGCCATCATCCAACAATAACGACCATCAGTTTTTTAACTGTATTTTATCGGTGATGACAGCAAGGAAACAACGGCACGTTGTAAGTATATACCAGGCAGGAGTCAAACCAGCATTAGTCCAACAATTGCAGAATATGCTTCACAATTGTAACAACTATATTATGGATTTTGAATGTGCCATTGAAAGTGAGACAGAACCAGGAAGACAGTTCAAAATGGTCATTCATGCGGATAAAAAGTCTGTCAATGCCCATAGAGGCAGGTATAATGAACCAGTAACAGGAGAAGTTGGTGCAGTTATTGTAGGCCAAGAATTTAAAAAAAGAGACATTATAATGAAGAGTAGATCGGATAGACTGCAGCGTATTAGTGAAACTCACAGATCGTATGATGATTTGCAGTATCCTCTGATGTTTTGCTATGGTGAGGATGGTTACTCCATTTCCATCCCTCAAACTGACCCAATTACAAAGCCCCCTTTTTCGAAAACAATTTCTGCAATAATGTTCTACTGTTACTATAAGTTGATTCAGGCTACTAGAATAGAATTGAAATGAATAAAGGGCTCCGACCCAGAGGGCAGAAAATGGTGCAGTGTCAGGTTTTATAAATTTAGTGTTTACAAAATTATAAGCTGTGATGAAATGATTTGAAAGGTTCTATAAAATTGTATACATTAGTTTTAGGCGGTACGAAGTTCGCCGGGTAACACTAGTATATATATAAAATATAAATGAATATGATATGAATGATTATGAATTATGAATATATATATAATATATATGAACAAGAAGATAGGGTATTCTCCTTACCTTTGAAATGGCAGTTCAATACATCTGTCTGAAGTTGATGAAGAAACAATTGAGCTAACCCCTCTATGACTAATACTTTCACAACCTCTGTCACTAACAATGTTCTCAACACTTTGGTATGGCTCTATAACTGTGTCTTTCATCGTCCTACTATTAGTCCTAAAAACACCAACATTAGCTAAAACACTTTCTCTAATTGAACTAACAATATTTTCACTTGAACCTATGCAATGAAGAGTTTTAGAAGACGTCCTTTGTATAGCACTATCACTTAACCACTTCCTGATAATGTTAATCATTTCTTTACTCTTTCGTCTTTTCTCAACCCAGTCAGATTTTATTACAACTTCTTCAGGTGCACTTAAACATCGTTGTCTTTGCAGAGGTCTCAGTGTCTCTGATTCTTTGGTATCATCTAATTGAATACAAGTCGAATGACTTATCACCACTCGATTGCTGATGTTCCCAGCTATAAAGTCAGCCTTTTTTGTTTCTCTCTCCTCATTCGGTTCACTGAAATACTCAGCATCAGTATCGTTGACCAATATGATAGGTGGACACAAGTAGGATTCTTTAGATTGGTAAGATGGCAAGCCAACACAAGTTTCTGGGATATTAGCTTCATCCTGTCCTTTGATGTTGACTAACTGCTCATTTTCTCCTAAGACAAAAACCACTTTGTTTGTTTTATCCTCAGCTCCCTTAAATTCAGGTTGAATTAAATTTTCTTTTATAAAAGAGGTGCTTTTGAAGTCACTACATCCCAAGAGATGTTTTGAATTAGTCTTATTCAATATATCAAGGACATATGGAGATGTAAATTGTTTTTCTGATTCCACTTTGGAAATATTGTTAACATTAGTTTCAATACATTTTACAAAAGAGGACTCCGGAGATTCAAGGCTCATTTTCATTCCATCATCACATTTTAAGTTTAACTCAGCTGTTTTGTTTTCAAAAAATGAAGTTTCCATTAAATTAGAAGAACTTTTAGTTTTTCCCATCTTTGAATTTAATCCTTGCATGGATTTTAAAATTCTATTCCCATCTTCATAACTTTCTCCTGAAAACTCATTGCATGATTCAAAACCACTCTCAAGGCTATTAGCATTGTCCAGATCGTTATCTATGACAGAAAAAGTCTTCATGCTCAATACAGTTTTACTCTTAGTCAGCGTTGAAGATGAAGAAACTGTTCCATCAAGTGAACCCGCCTTGCTAAACTCTCTAATGGCTTCTTTGTCAAAAAACTTCTCATTTTTATCATCCTGTAGATCTTGTAGAAGATTTTCTTCATCTGGAGCAGTCTCTCGCTCCAGTTCCCTCGTCTTGACATGGCCACAGCGGATAAAGTAGCTAAGCACAGAAAGCAATTGCACCACTACGGCTTCTGATTTTCCTACGACCACAGTTCTGGCAACCTTTGGAGGATATCCCAATGCTCCTTGCAGGTCACTCAGCTGAGCCCACAAAGGGTTGTATGGGTGATTCCTCGAAAATTCGGACAACTAAAGGTAAGAAATGAATGAATATTAGTTAAATTATTTAATACTAATACAGTGAAACCTCGATTTAACGAATTTCAAGGGTCTCAGAAAGATATAGGTTCTGTAACGAGCTAAAATGAGGAGGGGTACGAAACTCCTCTAGGCTAGCCTAAAGATACTAAACCAAGTGGCTTCATTTCTGGCCCAGGCCTATGTTTAATATATTATCAGCCAGAGCCTTGGTTGATTGTGATTGGCTGTGAGGGGTGATTTTATGTCTAAGGATTTTCATTATACGATACCTTCGTCCTGGGATAGACATAACCCCACACATAGGCTAGCTAAAGTCCCATCGCTAGTAGTCAGATCAAACCTAGTGTACACATAATTCACAACAAGAACTTTTACACAAACACTGGGTGAGACGTCTGAGAGACCGATTAACTACCATCGGGGAGGTGAAAGGCATTGTAAACACTTGTATTCTACGAGGGTGGCCGGAACAACGTTGGTAGTAAACATCGTTGGACATAACCTCCAAACTAGCGATGTATCATCGTCGGCTGCAGACACGGTGACGTCACTGTGGCCAACCCCCTGACCAGCTGGTTTTGGCCGAACAGCTGTTATCCCCCACCCTTGGCCACGGAGGCCGAAGGTAAGAGAGGGACAGGAGAGTTCAGTCAGTTGTGCCCTGGCTTCTGAATCCGTCACTTGACTAGAAGAGTTCGAGAAGTTGGCGCGGTGATCGGGTAGTGGTTGGAGAACAAGTAAGTGGTCTTTAGACATTTTCTTATAACGTTTGGTAAAACCACACCACGTAGTGCCTTAACAGCTTTTGTCAACTCGGTAAGCCAGGAAATTTAAGAGAATTAATTAGCAACTAAACACCGCTCCAGTCGGAACAGGATCGCGGTGGAACCTGTCGAGTCAGGAACCGCGGACGGACGGTGTTGATCGTTGCGATCGTTTTTTTTGGAATAAATAATTATAGTTTACTCTTATTGGCGCAATATTTAAATTAAATTCTTTTTCAAAATTATTAAATTGGCTTTCACCACGGGGAAAGAGCGATGATGAAGGTACTCTGCTGATATATTCGCGGTACTGAGCTCACCCCGGCATACCCGATAGAGTACCGGCAAAATTCACAAAGTAAATCCTAAGAACCCTGGAATAGCCCAGCTGCCGCAGAAGAGCGATCCGGCGGCAAGTGGACTTTGTGTTTGGATTTCCCGGGAAAGGTTTAGTAAGATTTATCTTAACCCACGGGAAAATCCCATCATAGTTCTATAAGGGTATTTTTTAAAACGAAGTTCGTCAAATCGAGGTTGAACTTTGCCGAAATTCGTAATATAGGGGTTAGTCATAACCTTGAAATAAGGAATATTGAACGTGTCCAATCTCTACCAGTACAACTCGGACCGAGTTGTCCGCTATAAACGTGTTAATCACAATCACACACGCTAAGATATGCAACACGATCTAAACTAGGGATGGGTCCATTTCAATTTTTTTCGATTCTGATTCCATCGATTCCAGGCATTGATTAGACCTCCGTCAACAAATTTAATGCTTTAGCCCTAGAAGTGTCCAAAATATTTTTTTCAGTGTCACCAGATTTATAGGGATTTGCAGCCTTTAATAAACATCTTTATTAATTCTAGAAGTTAAGATATATAATTTTGTCCAGTACTAAAATGAAGAATAAAGAAATGTTAAAAAAAGTATATAAATTATAAATATATAATATTTATATATGAATAAATATAAATATATATTTATATTTATATAAATATATATATAACGTGCGACGACAGTGGTCAGACTATGTCATTTAGGAAAAAAATTATATTGTAATCCATCATCTTTCAATGATCCGTATTTTAATGACAACACAATAAATAATAGTTAATGTTTTTCACCACTGAAACATTGTCACACAACGATAACAAACGAAAAAGACAAGCGAATTAATTACGAATCCATGATCAGATGGCGGCAGACGACATGGGCAACAAAAGTGTTTTCGTGATACAATTATACCCACAAAATGATTGTGCCAGCTTTTAAAGTAAATTGATATAATCAGATTATTATAACTTACTGATCAGAGAACACACATTTTATTAAACTATCAACATTTAAAAATTCTCATCAAAGTAGCATCATGTTAGCAAATTCATCAACGGATAGACGAGAATGACACTAGGTCGTGTAGGCTACTTAGTATCCTTGGTCTCCTATCGTAGTTTGTGAATTTGATTCAGAAAAATAGTCTGTTATATCGAAATATTGTAACCAATTATTTGAATGAAAACAGAAGTATTAAATGGGCTTATTATTTTTTACAATTAACCCCATTAATAATTATTATGGAAAATGAATATAATTGTTTTGTTGCCGAAAAGTTCATTTCGCGGAATAATATAATTTACAGTATTCTGATAATCGGCATCTACAACGACATTCAATATCGAGATTCAATATCGTATTGACGTTTATCAGTAACTGAAATAAGAATAATTACGATGTATGTTGCAACCTTGAACCGACCAATGACGTTCTTGCATTATTTTAATGAGGATACGAATTTACATCATTCTTCGTTTGCACTTTTGTGTTTGAGCAAAGATATTTCGTATTGACGATGTAAACTGAAACAAAAAGTTTGAGTGTTAATGGTCATTTTTTATAAGGTCTAAAAGTAATTTCAGATATTTATTTAATTTTACTGGGTACTTGTTACTTTCGTTTTGGAGCCGTATATCCAATTGCTTTGAAATGAAATAATGGTTTTTATTTTCGCGGCTACGACAATAAACTGAAAGTGAACAATAATTTTAAGTCAGGAGGGCGACGATTGGTTTCCTGATCCGAGTTTCATCAAAACAATGACGACTGTATCTTATTATGACATCGGGACGAGGAAAACAAAATTCTTTAATTCGCCGCTCATCGTCAGCAGAACAACGAACGCTTGGAAACGAAGTATCAGAATAGACTTTCAGCGATCATTTTCGATTCCGATTCCAACCCTGAGAATCGGTGGAATCGAGAATCGATGTTTGGAATAGAACCAACCCTAATCTTAACACTGTGATAGACTGTACCTTCTATGAATATTATGGGTGGCGGACGGAAGAAGGGAAATTCCGCTCGAGTGATGGCCTGTATAAAAATAAAATATGTGATACAGGGTTCTGGACAGTGGGAATACGTTATATAGAGGTTATGTGCATTATATAAGGGTTTCTTACTTTGGATATTCATTATACAAGGGTAAGAAAATTACTAACAAACACACAAAATATTAATTATATAGAGGGTATATGTATTTTGTTCGCTATATAGGGGTAAATTTTCTATTGAGTTATATGGTGTTTTCAAGGGGATTGAAAAATAATACGTTATACCGAGAATACGTTACATTGATGTTCATTATAGTGAGGTTCCACTGTAGTAAATTATTCTAACTATATATATATATATATATATATATATATATATATAAATATAACTATATAAATATTATTCAGGTATACTAACTGCATAAATCGTAATATTTTTTACACTTCTACATAATTTGTGTATTATATCACTATTATCATACCATGTCAATTTGAATTATCGTAATTATTTGAACACAATATTTATATAATGAAATTGTAAAATAATATTAAAAATGTATTACATCATAAAATATTTCAGAAAAGTTAAAAAGTAAATTAACTGTCCAGTAAGTAGGTAAGTAGTATCAGTGAGTTTTAACGAGATAACAAACAATTTTTCAAACAACTATGTAAAGCTCTATTTCATCCATTGTCTTGACAATTGTGTAAGTTAGTTAGTTTACTTTACTATAAACTAACCAGGGCTTCAGAGTGGTAAGTCATATCTGGCATGACAGTCGGCACCCAGCCAAGGTGGTGGGTCAACACGGCAGTCAGTAGGGTGCTGATGAAACTGCAACAGTAGAAATAAAACTGACTCACTTGACACAGGGTTGGCTGCTTTTATACGATTGGACAAATTTAAGAAACAATTCAGTTATATTTTTAAAACTCAAAATGTCATAATAGCGGAGAAGTTGTAATTATTTATTAAATTTTTTAAACTTTTCCTTCCGCGTTAAGTGTTTAACTACACTACGGAGGTAAGGAAACTCCACCCATTATCAAGTGACCCTAATTAGAATCTACATTACTCTACCTAACCTACAATTTTTGGAGTACATTAAAATTAGTTAGTTAAAATATCATTCATCCATACACATGGAACAAGTGTACAAAAATTCACACCGTTATATATACTTTTTACGAATCTAAAAACATGGTAAGAAATCACTCAAGATTGAGTGTATGTATTGAGCCAGTGTAAATGTACAAGGTATCCAATACTATAACACGAGCAAGGTTTGTATATATATATATATATATATATATATATATTTGCACACGGATCTCAAAAACGGCACTAAGGAATTTCTTTAAATTTTGGAAATAACTAATTTCCGAGTAGAAAATAAGTTCTAGATAGGTCTAATGTCCAGGAAAATTCTTGTTTTCTTGTAATATTAAGTTTAAAATCTAAAAATTTAACATTACGCTTATGGAGAATAAAATGTAAACAATACAAACCAAAACAGCTGTTTATAACCGTTCTTGATTGACAGTTCTTGATTGAAGACGGCAAAGAACAATACGTGAATAGAGGTTTTTCATAAATATTTATTTTATGTATGTAATAAATGTAAAATTATCAGGTTACTAAACAATTTGTAAAAACTTAAGGGTAACATAACTGTGCGAAATAAAAGCAGAAAAAAGTATTTCCAAAATCTTCCGTGTTTTGATAGAAAACGTATTCGTTGTATTGCTTGAAGCCAATGTAACAAACCAATTAATAATTGATGTAAATTAAATTTCTCTTTTGCTTCTCAATCCTCATTCCGTTTCTAACAAAATCAGTTGATCACAGGCTAATAATAACTGTAAGGATAATTAGAGTAAATGATCGGCTAAAACAATTGAGGTTGGCTAAAACACATTAAACGGCGTCGCTCAATTGACTGACGCCGTAGCCGAGTGGTAGCGTGTCGGCCTCAAGATCTAGAGGTCGCGAGCTCCATCCCCATCAGAGGTAATACTTTTTGTTCAGTGTTATATTAATTATGGTGTATTAAATCGGTTTTGTTTAAACCACATAAATGTTTTCATTGAGTATTAAATGTATTTTAATTTTTCTAATTAATTTTTATAATACATGTATTATTCTAAACGAGCAAAGCTCGGTCACCAGGTACTATGATTTTAACTACCGGGTCCGGCAAAAAAACCTCCCCGGTTTGAGCAAGCCACCGCGTGAGTTGTAGTGGGGATAGAGATGTGGAGGGGGTATTGTTCCTTAGCGGCGTACGTGCCATTTTCAGTGTTTGCCATGGCTTGGCTCGGTGAGCATCGGGCGTTTGTTGTGGAGGAGTTTATTAAAAATGGCGGTTCTGTGATTTCTACTCAACGAGCGTTTCGGATTCGATTCGAACTTGGCCGACGTGATAGTGTTCCTGACGCGAAAACGATTAGACTGTGGATGTCAAACTTTAGACAGCACTAAAAAGAAAACCAACTGGCCGACCTCGTACTGCAATAACACCAGAGAATGTGTGGCGCGAGTGAGAACATCCATCCAACAGTCTCCAAAGCGTTCAGCGGTTAAACACAGTACGGTCCCCACACACCAAATTCCGCAACGGCGCACCAAACTGTGACTTTTGGACTGTGTAGTGGTTGTTGGTGGAGTTCCGTAGGATTTTCTGCAGCCCAGTAGCGGAAATTCTGTTTGTTAACAGTTCCACACAAGTGGGCTTCATCAGAAGAAATGAAGACAGCATCTGGGGGAATGTTCTGCAAAATGTCATCACATGCTGCCCTGCGAGTTTCATAATCTTCTTCAAACAACTTTTGCGCAACCATTATTTTGTAGGGATGCAGATGAAGTTCTTTATGCAGAATTCTCCTTACACTCCTTTCTGACAATCCCAGGGCAGCTGCATGTTTAACCGCTGAACGCTTTGGAGACTGTTGGATGGATGTTCTCACTCGCACCACATTCTCTGGTGTTATTGCAGTACGAGGTCGGCCAGTTGGTTTTCTTTTTAGTGCTGTCTAAAGTTTGACATCCACAGTCTAATCGTTTTCGCGTCAGGAACACTATCACGTCGGCCAAGTTCGAATCGAATCCGAAACGCTCGTTGAGTAGAAATCACAGAACCGCCATTTTTAATAAACCCCTCCACAACAAACGCCCGATGCTCACCGAGCCAAGCCATGGCAAACACTGAAAATGGCACGTACGCCGCTACGGAAAAATACCCCCTCCACATCTCTATCCCCACTACAACTCACGCGGTGGCTTGCTCAAACCGGGGAGGTTTTTTTGCCGGACCCGGTAGTACAAGTGTTTCGTTTCTTATCTTGAGTGACTTCTTACCATGTTTTTAGATTCGTAATAAGTATATGTAACAGTTTGAATTTTTGTACGTGTGTCCCATGTATATGAATGTATGATGTTTATCAAAATAATAATGAAAAATAAAACCCACAAAAAATGATAATGGGAGGAGTTTCCTTACCTCCCGAAATGTAGTGTATTTAAAACACTTGATGCGGAAGAAAAAATCCAAAAAATTAAATAAATAATTCAGTTATACTTCTGGTCATGATTTGTAGGTATAGTTCTTAGAAAAGAATAATTTTAGACTTGAGTTTTCTTTGTTTTCCATTTCAACTGATTTTTAACAGGTTTATTCTACTTTTCCGTTCCACAAAACTTTTCAAGGCTACAGCTAACTACAGCTTGCTGAGCAATGTTAAATTGGACTGATTAATCTGTGATTTGACTGCACTATCTGATGGCTAAGGTAGGATAGGCTGTTGATAAAGAAAGCTTGAACTCATAATATTTAATAAATTCACTACAGCGGCGAAAATGCCGATTTTCATATTTGCAGAGAGTCACTTTACATAAAACTTGTCAAAAACCCATACTATTTTTTCGTTTTATTTTGGGGCTCCAATGTTCATATTATGGAGGATAAAGAAAAATTAATATTTCACTTATCAATCAATATTATTGGATTAAACTTGGGTATTTACCTTCATGTGGTTGAGATCTTTTGCTTAAAAATCATAGTTCATGTGTTTAACATGGCAGCAAACCTGTATACTCTTTACCCATGTTAATCCCCATGTTATGTTAACCCATGTTATAGGGAAAGGCAAACTCCTTTATTTATGGAGAGATGTTGTTGAAAGTTGGTATAATTGTTAAAAATAAAAATTTTTAATGGTAGAAATGCCTACTTTCAATGTTCCTTACAGGCATAATTTTCACATTTATCTACCGATTTCGATAAAACTTGTCATATATTATTATTATTATATTTTTCATTTGAAAATTCGCTGGGTACGCAGGTCTGCTGTGACGGGGATATTTAGTTTACCCCTTGGGATAACTCATATGTCAAAGTCCTCAAATGAATGAAATCGTGTACCCCATTGGGTATATAATTATTAAAGGTCTTCTGCTAGGTGCAGACAACATTAATTTAAACATATTTAAACATTATAAAATACAGCTGTATTGGTCATAAACAGCATTAGAAACCACACAGAGCATATACCCGGTCGGGCACATGACAAATTTTAGTAATGTACTGTGTGTGTACCCCGTCAGGTACATGCCTGTAATTTAAAAAAAATCACTGATGTACCCGATGTGGCGCACGACTTCGCGAACATGTTAAAATCAGTAGTTTTTTAAGTACCTTATCTCAAAATTAATAATAGAAATTTAAAGAGAAATTAACAATGAATAGACTAAATAGGAAATGTCTGTTTAATTTTTTTGAACATCTCTTAGACCACTTACAAGTTGGTATCCTTGGTGTCAAGAGTTGTCAGTAGTTGGTTAAGGTCAGACACAAGTCCCTTCTCTGACTCATTCCGGGTCGTTGTGTCCGTCTTATCCTCTGTCATTACGAGCCACAGTGGATGATCTAGCCGCGGCCCTCCTACTAGGCTGCACACACTCTGTAACCACCCACTACTCATGACAAGCCATTTAATTTAACAATTATTAAGTTTATATAGAAAATTTATAATTTTAAATTTTTTAAGTTTTTATAGCTACTTAATTTGAATGACTTGTTTTGTAAAGTAAAACCCCTGGCCTTGGGCTATCTGATATAAATTCAAGATCTTTATTCTGACATTTTTACTTTCCAAATGACGCTATCTTACTAACAAATAAGTATTACTTTATAACATATATTTCTTACAATGATTATTTACATTACTAATTGAAAAGAAAGCCTAAAACTTCTGATCAAATTCTACAATATTAAATTATAATATTTAGACCAACAAGTTGGAGAGCATATATAGAGCCAACTCCATACCTGAGTAGCATGACGACTAGCCTGATACATAGACTGCACAAAAACCTCTCTACGACAATATGCTTGCTCAGTACTGTGCTGCAACCTGTTGAGAATGTTGTTCACCATTGGTAGTCGATTTAACAAGAACTGTTCCATCTCTCTGAAACACAACATAAATATCACCCACCTGAAATGAGGAGATAAGACTTTTGATTAAAATCAGCATTTAATTTGTCCCCTATACATACAGTTGGGGGAATGGAAACAGTTTTAGTTTTTTTTCAGATGATTAAAATATTAGTTACAGATTGAAAATATCCGTTTCACTTGTTCACTGCCATGCAAGAATTCGCAATCCTTTCCCCAGAAGTTGCATCATTATTTTTTCAAAGGCATTTAATATTAAGTATTATTAACACACAAAAAACTACAAACGATTACCATCAAAACCAAACTCATTAACAACATTCCACTACAGGGGGAAAACACATTAAAAGAACGATCAGCTGATATATTAGCGCCAAATGTAATGTTGCGCGAGATGTCGATCGGCGTCCGCCGCACACGCAACCATACACCGCTTGGATGCCGAGGTGTCCATTGCACTGAAGCATCTTTGGACTGATCCCTGTCTATTTTTTCAGCTTTGGCCCAAGTCCTATGATTCCATTTTTATGAAATTTAGTGTGAAGGTGTGTTTAACCCCTTAACCACAACAGTAGTATTCTGTACTCGCTACTGTGACATACAGGATATCTCATGCAATACCCTTGTTGTATTAACCGCGACGCCCAAGTTTAGTAGGATTTGACATTCTCAGCTGATTCATTTTGTTAATACAAGTCATCTGCTAGTTATGTTTTTTCCTAAGCTATTAATGTTAAATTGACGGACCATTCGGTGCTGCAATTTTTCTGAAATTACGTCCACGCCACGTGCTCTGCAGTATCAAGAGTTCCGCTTGGTAGTTGTTCACGTTTCGTTGTTGCAACCATGCAAAGTTGCAAAAACCCCACGGTGGGCCATCGGCAAGCGTAATTAAACCCCGTGCCACTGAAACTGCGACGCACCAACTTACACCGCTGTTAGGGGGTTAGGTAAGGTTACCAAGCATTTTTTTAAAGTATGGTAGTTCAACAAAAAAAATAAAAAATAGCCTTTATTAAAATTAAATCTTTATAGAAATTTGGCCAAAAATAAAATTGTACAACCTGCATGACTGAAAATGATCGTGAACAAATTCTTGCATTAGATTAGATTATTGAAATGACGACCATACCACAAGGTAGGTATTTTAAGTCAAGTATGAATGAGAGTTGATTGTAAGATGATTGTGGCGCGATCTTATAGTCTTGTTACTGACTAAGGCTGACATGTTCCTTAGACAGGACTGTTAATTAATAGCTCAACAGCCGATGGCAACTAAGGGACCTGCAGTTTAATGTGGAATCCTAACCACGACCTCTGAATTACGAATTGATCTAAGTATGAGGATGGTCTTTGCGGATTAACGTAGCGGATCAATAGTGCGGACGTTAATCCACACAAGAGAACACTACACCCACCAACTATCGCTCACAACTATCCACAATTCGTGACCTCCAAGTAGCTGGATTACAGGATGACGCCACCATCCCAGTCTGAATCTGAATCTTTAAATAGAAACATTTGAATTTTAGGGCTATCTGCATAAATATTTAATTTTACCTCAATGTATTTATTAATATTAAAACTGGATTAAAAAACTAAATAAATGATCGTTTATTGCTTTGAGCACTCACTACACCTCTGCAACACACAATTTATAATCCAACCATTAATGGTTTCTGATAAACTGAACTTTTCAGCTGCAAATATACAGATTACATTGTCCCCTGTGATGTTATTATAATCCTTGATGTTATTATTAGGGATGAAAATGAATTATCGGTTTACCCTTTATTTCTAAATCAATTTTAATAAACTTGGTACTAGGTTTTGTTTACATCAACCAATTACAATTTAACTATTACTAAACAGTTAATATTTATCAACATTACCTTTTTAAGAGAAAGCCAGGGGGAATTTCCCCTAGATATTCAAACTACAGTTAGAAATGTAACAAATTTTTGTTCAATAATTATTCTTTGAATGATCCTTAACTTTGAATAGAATACAATAAGTTTATTAAGTTTAGGCCCGTGTGGTTGTTGTTGGCTGTCCTTAGTTATCAGAATACATTAAATCGCAGTGTAGGGAATGTGTATGCTAAATTTCATACCATTATAAAATAAAATAATGTAACACAGTAGCAAAATGAGCAATAAGAAGTCACAGTTAAAACATGTAAACTTGCATAAATGTTTAGTCACTCACAAAGCTTTAAAACCAAAATGTAAACACAATAAAAACATAATCAAATAAAGTGCTTCAATCTGTTGAGTATATCTTCAACTAACAGATATAGTAGAGCAATCAGCTGTTGAAAAGAAAAAAATATATAGTGTAAACAAAGTTCTATTTTCATAGTATAACCCATACTTTGGGCTTCTAAGGAAAAACCCAATTGACCTACAACAAAATCGATGATCCATAAACCTTCTCCATGAAATTTTACCTAAGTGTACAACTTTTCATGGCAAATCATTCAATGGTGTCCAAGCGCATAAACTTCAAACATACAAATATATATACAAACAAACATCCTCTTTTATAGTTATAGATTAGAAGCTTAATCGATTTGTTACTTTTGAAAGGGAACAACATTTGCTGATACTATTTAAGGCTTTTTATAAATAAAATTGCTTTAACCTAACATTTCTTACAAATCCTAAACATTTTCATTACAAAATAAATACGTTACTGACTGAGAGTTTGAATGAAAGAGTGGAATAATGAGAGCAATTCCTAGCTTAGTGCGTTTGCCAGTTGGCATCACTGCTTGAGCAGGGTCGTCAATGTTCAGTGAGGTGGCAACACTGCGAACCCATCTCCGCCGCATACTGGACAAACTGCCTCCAGACTGTAGTGAGCTGCTGCCTTGCAAAATAAAAAGAACAAAATTGTTTTATAACATGGCTTCACATGGTGTTCATAACTTTTAGGTTTACAACAGTTAATGAATGCAAAAAATTAATCTAGTGCCAGAATAGAGACACTCCAGTCATTTTAAATTAAACCAAATAGACAAGGGAATAGTGATACTTCAAAATGTTTACAAACTTATTCACCTACTTAAATACTCACTACTTAATGATTATATACTTAGTATTTACATTTTTAAGATTGTGTAATTGGAAATTCAGATCCACATGATATTATCACTAACTACTTAGCTTTGAATAAATATTACGAATCAAACACTATAGCTGAGACTGCTTGTTTGAGAACCAATGATTTTTAAACTGTGGAATCGGATACAAAATTCGAAAGTATACAATGTTAGTATGGTTTTTATTCCACCATTTTAATAGTGTTTTTAGACTTTTGAGTTTTTTTTTAACTAAGCATATGCTTATAATTAATTATCTTCTGATTGATTGGTTATAGGGATAGGCAACTAGAACTTACTGTTGCCTCGATCACTGTTGTCCGAGCCGAGAGACATGCCGGAAGGATGCAGAGGGCAACTGCTGCAGCCACAGTGCTGAGGACTAACGTGTTTGGGCCAGTCTACACTCAGTGGTAAAGACACAAACCCACTGTCATCCAGTGTTGCCTCAAATGATCCTAAAAATCCAATGCACATAGTATATTAAATATAATCTTTTATATTGTAAATTGTAAGTTTTTTTCAGAACTACATCTCAAATTCTCATTCCAGAACTGCCTAACTATCGTCCAAAAGTTTTTCACACATACTTCAGGTTAGACCTAGTGGGTTGCAATATTATCAAATTACAAAATCCCCCATCACAGCAGACCTGTGAACTCAGCGAATTTCCAAATCAATAATATAATAATAATAATGATATATGACAAGTTTTATAAAAATCTGTACATTAACATGAGAATTATTTACCTATTCTCCATAAGATTAACATGGGAAAGAGTGTGCTGTGGGTTAGCTACTGTGAGAAACACTGAAAGTAGTCATTTCTACCATAAATAATTTTTATCTTAACATTTATACCAACTTTCATCAACATCTGTCCATAAATAAAGGAGTTTGCCTATTCCCTATATGATTAATATGGGAAAAGAGTATGCAGGTTTGCTGCCATGATAAACACATAAACTATGATTTTTAAGCAAAAATGGATAGATCTCAACCACATGAAGTTAAATATCAAGTTTTATCCAAAAAAATTGATTAATATGGGAAATACAGTAAACCCTCTCATATCCAGATCTCTCATATCCGGACCCTCCGATATCCAGACGTATTTTGAAAGAATGCCAAAATTTAAAATTACTCTAGGAGGTCAATGTTTGTTAAACCAGTTGTCACGAACGATGTTTGTAGGCCGGTTAGTAGCGCGCCGATCGCCGAACGCGGGGTTGAAGCCATGTTGACAGCCGTAATGTTCAAAAGCGAAATAGGGAAACGATGAGTCACCCTAGTCCCAAGTGCCTGAGTCTCTAGCGCTACTGTCTGTATTCTGTGCTATCTGGTCCAAGGTCACTGACTTACGAAGCTACAAAAAAATTATGACAATTTCTCAAATTCATAAAACAAAATGGCGGTCATTTAAAATTTTGTTTCTCAAATAACTTGTGAACCGTTGATGAAGCAGAAAATTTACAAGAATAACATTTTTTAGAGAATTTAATTACAAATCAATTGACACCAAATTTTTTTTCAATTAGAAATATTAACTGAGATATGGCAGCTTTAGTGATAGGTGACCGCTGGAGCTTAGTTGCAGTGCATGTCGAGGCTTGGGACTAGGTCTGCCACAACAATGCAACAGCCTCCGTCTGCTTACTGTCATTAAAATTCACACATAACTCCCAACTTTTTTTGGTTTTGTTTTTTGTTCTATATACATACATATATATATATATATATATATATATATATAAATACTATATATATATATATACTATATATATTATATATATATATATATATATATATATATATATATATATTATATATATATATATATATATATATATATATTATATAGTATTATATATATAAGTATTTATAAAAGTCATTTGGCACTTATGAAGAATATATATATATATATATATATATATGTATATAGAACAAAAAACAAAAAACTAACCAAAAAAATGTTGGGAGTTATATGTATATATATAATATATATATAACTTTTAACGACTATTGTTTTTGGACTCTGGGCACCTAAAGACAAAAAAATAACATGGTCCCAGGCTTAAGTCTTACCATGAGACCTACGGTAATAGCTTCTTCCCTATGGGAAATTCGCTAAAACCATAAACGTGCCCATCATTTATGGTTTATACACGGGATTTGAATCTGAGACCAAAGTTCCATACTTAACTCTTATACCAGGACACACCCCAGATTTTAGAGTAATTCATTAAAATCTTAGTACCTGGTGACCGAGCTTTGCTCGGATAGAATAAGACATGTTTTTACAAGTTAATTAGCAAAATTAAAAAAAATTTACTGCCCAATGAAAACATTTATGTGGTTGAAATAAAACCGATTTAATACACCATAGTTAATATAGCACTGAAGAAAAAGTATCGCCCCTGGTGGGAATGGAACTCGCGGCCTATAGTTCTTGAGGCCGACACGCTACAACTCGGCTACGACGTTAGTCAATTGAGCGATGCCGTTTAACGTCTTTTAGCCAAAGCCGATCATTTACTGTCTAATTATCTATACCGTTATTATTAGCCTGTGATCAACTGATTTTGTTATAAACGGAATGAGGATTGAAAAGCAAAAGAGAAATTTAATTTACATAAATTAATTGGTTTGTTACAGTGGCTTCAAGCAATACAACGAATACGTTTTCTATCAAAACACGGAAGATTTTGGAAATACTTTTTTCTGCTCTTGCTTTTATTTCCCACAGCTATGTTATCCTTAAGTTTTTACAAATTGTTTAGTAACCTGATAATTTTGCATTTATTTAATTCATAAAATAAATATTAATGCATAACCTCTATATTGTTCCCCGCAGTCTTCAATCGAGAACTGTCAAACGGTTATAAACAGCTGTTTTGGTTTCTATTGTTTACATTTTATTCTCCATAAGCGTAATGTTAAATTTTTAGATTTTAAACTTAATATTACAGTAAAACACGAATTTTCCTGGACATTAGACCTACCTAGAACTTATTTTCTACTCGGAAATTAGTTATTTCCAAAATTTAAAGAAATTCCTCGGTGCCGTTTTCGAGATCCGTGTGCAAATATATATATATATATATATATACAAACCTTGCTCGTATTATAGTATTGGATATCTAACAAAAATATTTTTCTTATTCCTATTTTTAAGAACCTTTAATGCTATTTTTGACAGCATTTCCGGATTCTAATGGATTCTATGACATGAAACTTAGTTACTGACAACAATTTGCCAGAATCTTAAAAGCCTATTAAACAAAGCCCACTGAGGTTAGCATACTAATTATAGAATGGACATAATAATTCTAAATAGTTAACCCTTTAAAGAGTAATGAAGTTTTAAAACACACTATCTGAAAGCTGGTAAAGAGTAAGGGGAAAAAATCAAATCACACATCAAAGGAGTAAGATATTTTTTTCACTAAATTTTATTACAGTGCAGCCTACTGTAAATATAGCAGAAAATGTGTATTAGGTGCAAAATACCCTAAAATGAACATTTTAGAAATTTTTTCATATGAAAGTCTCAAAACATGGACGCTGCATAACACCATATTTACACTCTTTGCGCTGAAAGGTTATGTCTTTTATCTTTATGAAAATGCTCTCACACTTCACACAGATAAAAGTTATTCACACGCTTTTATTTCCCGCCGAAACTTCACACCGCAGCCGCCACCTTTCCCGCCGCAGCCACCATCATGATACTCCCACACCTACCGAATACACCAATACGCCAATGCTGCATAATTAAGTCTTTAATTATTGATTTATAACTTAAGAATCAATCTGTATCATGTTATACATATATATATATATATATATATATATATAAATGTATTTGTGCAAATTTCATCAAATAACGTTTTAAAACGTCAATACTATTTTGATACAAAATACAGTACTCCTTAAAGGGTTAAAATTATCAAGCATGAACAAATTTAGCAATGACTTTGAAATAACTAGAGTCTATTTAATTGTATGATTTAATATGTTTAATTGTAACTTAAAATACAATCCTTGGTCTTAGACTCACCTTTTCAAATACATTTGAGCACAAATGTTTTTGTCGTACATTTAGTGTTTGACACTGACACATTTGTTTTCCAAACATAAAAACAACTGTGTCCTACAATTGTGAAAAGGAAAAAATATCTCCGATGAAAAATAACAAATATGGTAATTATCAATTTGTCTGAAGGCAACTGACAACTAAATTAAACAGTAGAGTAGGCCTATATGTCAGAAGGGAAATAAGTACGAGAAACACTCAACTCCCAATTTCCGGACTGAATGACTAGTGACATATGTTTTGATATTTCTAGGTAGTAGCTGGTTAGAAAAGGGTCTAGCTATTACCAAAGGCCGGTTGTATTGTATTGTATTGTATTGTTATAAGGGGTTCTACTGTATTATTGGCACTTCTGGACAATCTTCTAGAAATTATTTATTTGAAATTCATTGTTGATGATGGTGGGTTTATGTTATCAGGATCTGGAATTTAATCCCGTCCTCAGGTTCCAGCTCACCTGAAAATGGGATCAGATACTAGGAAACCCAGTGAATTTTATGATTTTAAACAGGAAGGCATTTTAGTATTATAATTGATTTTGGTATTTTAATTTTTTTTATGTTGGTACTATAATATTATTTTTTTTAGTTTTATATTATTATTATCGTTATAACACAAAATAGTTTATGATAACGCCTAAGTAGTTCAGTAACTTATAGATACAATACATAGATATTTAGTATTTTAAAGAGACTCACCTGATTTGTGGTTTGGGGCCAATTGGGGGGGGGGGGGGGTGTGTGGGGGGGCTTCCCCCGGGGGGGGGGGCCCCACCCACTGTAGATAAGGGGATTTGTACTCTCCCATGGAATTTGCCGAGCTACTTTGACAATCCTCTAGTGATTTATCATCACTGGAAAAATTAAATCATAATAAATTCCTTAAGACTATACCATACCTATGATTTTTCAGTTGATAAGAGTAAACAAAACTAGTTATTTTATTAATTGAAGACATACATTCTTTTTAAATACTATAAAAATTTGTTTTTTTATTGGTAAATTCTGTATGAAAGACCATTTAGTTGTCCTTTACCTATTGCAAAAAATTTAACAAAAAATAAGGCTTCAAAATTGTTTTATTATGTTAGTTATTAATTTAATTTATTTTTCTAATATTTTGATACAGAACAGTCCAAACCCTAGAAAGTAACATTGACCTGTTCTAAGATAGGTAATTAACGTGTTTTTCCGTACGTGTTACGTCATTATTTCTAAACCTCTTTACCATGTTTTGACATATTGAGTACGCTCAGGGACGTCCAGGCAGATGCAAAACTATCTAGCGGGTTAATTCAAAACTACTTGGATTCAATGGATACTACAATACATTGTAGATCGAACAAGCTACACAGAAAACCAAAATAAACCATTTCTACAGCATTTTTGCTGTCTCTGGTGTCAAAATTCATCAGCTATTTTGAGCAGACGAGTTCCCTCGAATCAGCCTTGTTTGGTTTGTTTACATAAACGCTTTTTCAGACTAATTATCGTTTGTTTTATGCATATTGTACTATAGTATTTATTAGTGAAATATGTTCTGAAATTGTATTTTGAGTTTCTGTATAAATTTTGTTGTTAGTTTTTTATTAGTTTCAACTGCTGGAGTGTTTTCGAATCGATTTACTATAAGTGTGAATTTTGCCGAAATTCGTAATATAGGGGTTAGTCATAACCTCCAAATAAAGAATATTGAAGGTGTCCAATCTCTACTTAGTAGATTTTTAGGCATATGTTATTTTTGGTATAATGTATGTATTACTGCTACAGATTGGCCTAACCAGCCATTGCCCGCTCGAAAAACATTATGACCCAATTGCTCGGCCATTTGTTGAGCTTTTTCCTGAAGTACAGGTCCCGAAACAGATACATTTTTTGTCACGGTACTGTTTCATCAAACGTCCTGTAATTCGGGCTGTTTAGCATTTTTATTCTGACCGGAAAGTCCACCTTTGTCTTCATATTTCTATTTAATTTTTACTATTGTTTGAAGAGTTGTTGGTGTTATTTAAACTCCTTAGCAAAGTCCACTTTCTTCATATGCAGGTTTTCTTCTAGGTTTCTATTATTTCACGTTTGAACACCACACTAAGGATGTTCTTCCACAGAAAAAGTCAAACATTGAAAGGTTAATGAAAGGCCTAATTATAATTGGTGACTTGATCTATAATCAAATCACTCAACTCTTCACAAACGCTAGAAATATTAAATTGGCTGAACCCACCTTACTTGTCTTTTCCTTACACCTGATCTTGGTGCCTGTAAACAAATATTTATTATTTTTTTTACACATAACCTACCACTAAGAAAGGATATTCAATAACCCACAAGGGCTCCATCTTATTCAAATTAAGCCTTCAGGACCTAAACAACCTTAAGCCTTTATCTAAACTTATATTTTTAAAACCTATCATTGATTTCAGATGAAAATGATTTCATAAATTCTACTGGATTAATGCTGCTGAATTCTACAAAGTTAAGATTAAATGTCTGAACTTTGGCTGCGGCACTTAAAACTGATGCAGTATATTTCCTTATTAACTCCTTTGTTCCTCCTCATACACACTAAAACCTCGTTTATCCGGTACTTGCTTATCCGAAATTCCGGTTCATTCAAAAAGGTTCCAAGAGAAAAATAAAAAATGTTGCTTGAAAAGAACAGTGTGAATTGCGACAACCTAAACCGCGCGGACTGTATTCAGCCGGCACTGCGCGGCGTTTTCGGCTGGTACTGTGCAGTGAAATCGGGCAGTATTACGCGGCACTACGTTGTTGGCCGGTACTGCATGACGTTTTCAGCCGGCACTGCACGATGTTTTCGGTCGGAAAAAAGTCAACTGCGAATAAACACTGTAATCAAAGAAACGCAATCATAATGCGCTCTTGAATTACGGGTACGGTTTAGAAAAAATTTAAGGCATTTATTTAACTTTTTCTTTATTAAATGGTTTATCGGAAAATTCGCTTATCCAAAATTTCACTGGTCCCATCAAAACCGGATAAACGAGATTTTAAAGTACTTCTTACTATAGTGGGTCATGCACATTAATCTTGTAGTAAAATTCCCTGTGAGAAGTAGCTTAGATCATGGATGTCTAAAGGGAATGTTTTCAGTTCATCTAAACAGCTGTTCTTATTCTTTTATATTAAAAATTCAATGCAATAGCTCTGGAGAGCTTCTATGGAAACCTGTTACATATTTTCCATCTTACAAATCACCAACACCCCCCAGAGCTAAGACATATCCATTTCAAAACTCAAATTATTGTATAAGAGAGCGAGGTTTTTTTTAACATTGTGGTACAGTGATTTTTCTTTTACCTTTTTAGTTGTGGACATGTTTTTAACACTTTGAGTGCTAAGCCATCATTTACAACCCCATCATTTGACAGGCCACTAAAACTTCCATAGAGTGCTGAACGCCTCTTGTGACGGGTTGAAAGATAGTTTTTTTGGCCGTTATATTGTATTATTTCACCATGATCGTGTATGAACATAGTTCTTAGGAATGTCATGTAATATATTTTACCTTTATTATGAACATTAAACATTTATAGTTAGGTCTGAACATAAATATGCAATGCAATGTTTTGATGCTTCACTGCCAGCTGTTCACGGAAGAGGACGCAACGAAACAGAACGGCCAGTTGTTATGTTTACTTTTTGGGTTAGAGTTATTATTATAGAGTTTTAAATTAGTAAACATCTTAGTACAGTTTCCATGGATACCTTTGTTGATTCCCTCAAATAATTTCGTTAGCTTTTTTGAAAGTTATGAACAGTAAAAGTGAAAATAAAGGTTTTTATTTTTTCACAAACAGTACTTTTTTCTATAAACATGCAGAGTATTATATACCAAATTAAAGAGGATATTTGACTCTTCAAAACCGTGTACATACCAGCAGCTTTTTATTTTTCATAGTTCCATGAATTTTTAATATAAGGTAAAAACCCCAGCATTTTATATAGGTCCTGTAATATTACGGTCAGCACTCAAAGTGTTAAGGACAGGACTTTTTAAATTGACCTAACTAGGTCATAGCTATGCCATTTAAAAAAATTTTAAACTTTTGACTGACTGACCTGAACAATTTTAGTAAACATCAGCCGAGCAGGATCTTTCATCGAGTGAACTTTTAATGACGAGCCTCGTGTTACCATGGAAATCGATCCAAATATCATCTCCCCAAGAGTATTGGTATCAGTATGTGGCTTCTTGTACTGAAACATTTTGATTTCCATGAAAGGTCTGATTAAATTCAATTGTTTGGGTTATATTGGACTACAATAGATTTTTATATCGATGATTCATATCAATTTGTATGTTAACCCTAGAAGTGGCAAGCTTTTTACTCTTAACTATAACATAAAAATAATTACTAATATCTTCTTGAAATATCAAAGTTTAAACAAAAAAGCTTAAAACATGCCCCCCCCTTATAACCACTAACCACAAAAGCAAAACAGGTGTCCACTGCAATCCCAATTAAGCCTACAAATGCCGTCAACTTCCACCCAAACCGGTCACCGTTTATTTAAGGTGGGCCCTCCACTCCGCTACACCACACATTTGCAAGCCAAATTGGGATTGCTCATGGTCGGGATTCGAACCCTAGCACTTCCGAGTGGCTAGAACGTTACGCTCGTCAGCGTAGCGCGTTAGCCGCCTCGGCCATCTAGTGCCTAGGAGAAGAAAGCGCTTACTTGGTTATAGACCTGCCCGGTGGCAGGCTCGTGTACTACGAAAGCAGTTTCGGTTGTTGGCCCCCAGAGGGAAACACGGTCGCGTAGGCGATAGTGTCTAACAAATCCACTAAACTGACGACTGATGCCTCCACCTGCAAATTCTTATTGAATATGTAAATGCGTCGTAAATTACGACTTTGCCATTTCTAGGGTTAATGTTTTTCATATTAATGTCATATCTGTTAAATTTACCTGTACGTTATTTTCAATAGTATCAGGTGATAGATTTAATTTAAGATCAGCTGTCATTGTTTAACCCTAGAACTGGCAAAGTCGTAATTCTCGACGCATTTACATATTCAATAAGAAGTGGCAGGTGGAGGCATCTGTCGTCAGTTTAGTGAACTTGTTAGACACTAAGGCCTACGTGACCGTGTTGTCCTCTGGGTGCAAGCAACCGAACCTACTTTCGTAGTGCACTAGACTGCCACCAGGCAGGTCTATAACCAAGTAAGCGCTTTCTACTCCTACGCACTGAGTGGTTGAATCGGCTAATGCGCTACACTGACGAGCGTAACGTTCTAGCCATTCGGAAGTTCTAGGGTTCAAATCCCGACCATGAGCAATCCCAATTTGGCTTGCAAATGTATGGTAAAACGGAGAGGGCGGCCCACCTTAAACAAACAGTGGCCAGCTTGGGTGGAAGTTGACAGCATTTGTAGGCTTAATTGAAATTGCAGTGGACAACAGTGTTTTGCTTTGGTGGTTAGTGGTTATTATAAGGGGGGGGGGCATGTGTTATGCTTTTTTTGTATAAACTTTGATATTTTGAGAAGATATTAGTAATTATTTTTATGTTACAGTTAAGAGTAAAAAGCTTGCCACTTCTAGGGTTAATGTTATGTTTGTTGTCCTCGATTTGTTATGTTGTGAAATACATTTGTAATTTTGTTCAACAGTTTCTTTTTCTTTATTTAAAGTACCTATATTTCTAATACTAGATAATTCTAGAGATTATGGGCCCAGTACGATTATTTTATAAATCGGTCGCGATGTGGTAAAACTAACGTATTAACCCTTACCGGGTGGCTGACGACTTTTCTCGCAGCACAGTAGATCCTACTGTCCTGTGAGTACTGCGGTGTGACCCGCACGGCTCGGTAATCGAGTTTACTCACGATTTTGCTACATTTACTTCGCTGTAGTTTGTGAAACAACCGATAGAGTGCATGGTGATGTTGCTTTAGCCTATATGCACTCACAAAACCAATATGGCGACTTTATTGAAATATTTACTTTGTGCGCTCCTGTACAAAAAAACGGAAAAACTTACGAGTCACTACGGCCAGCTGTTTTCACTTTCCCTAACTTGTTTGTTGTAGCCTTCTTACCTTCATGTTTTTCTTGGAAGTCTTAAAACCAGACAGGCAAAGTGATTCTTTCCTCTCAATCACTCACTTTCTCTTGAAATACAATATCACGGAAGAGAATCATTTCCCTACTTTGAGGAACGTAGACACGATATTGTTCGTCTCCGTCGTAGCCGACAAGATATCCGTTTATCGCCTCAGGACCCATTTTCCTCCTCTTCTGGGCAGGTACATGGACGTAACAATTGGAGCTGACAACTCGTAAATGTTTGATTCTTGGTTTCTGGCCAAACCAAAGTTCATGAGGTGGTTTATTGGAAACTTGTGACTTTCCTACATGGTTTAAAACGTAGCCAGCAGGAGTAACATGTTCCACCCAAATTTCTACAGGAAATATAACATGGGGATTCACATACTTAAATGTTCGGGTCATTTCGACAATAGTTCTATGTTCACGCTCCACAGCACCATTTTGTTCAAGCGTGTATGGAACAGTTAATAAGTTCCGCCCAAATTGTTGCAGGAAATATAACATGGGGATTCGCATATTAAAATGTTCGGGTCATTTCAACAATAGTACTGTGTTCACCCTCAACAGCACAATTTTGCTCAGGCGTGTATGGAGCCGTTAACCGTTTGTTTACTTCATATACACTGAGAATTCCACAAACTTCAGCATTGTCAAATTCACCACCATTGTCACTCAGAAATTCCCTTACATTGTGGTCAAGTGTACGAGCTTTGGCCAGCACTTCACATGATGCCTCCTTAACATCTGACTATTGGCGTGTGACGAAACAGTGTCTATATATTGTACAGTGGCAATCTGCTATAGATGCAAAAATAAGATCCATGCGCAAACATAATGCATGGAATTTGATTAACCAACCTCTGAGAAAGAAAACAATCAGCAACAAAAATGAGTCTACGCATCATGCACAATCCAGATGGAAGTGTACACTAATATTGTTCGAGATTGGTCATCAAGGTCTACGCTCTAAGACCTGGGGTAGATTATGCTGAAAATTTCAGTCCTGTTGCTCGTCTAGAGGTCGTTTAATCATTACTATCAATCGCAGCTGCTGAAAAATGACTTACCGACAATTTGTTTCAACAGCGTTATTCTACGGAGACGTGTGACATGCGCCAAATTCTTGTGCATTACGGGGCATGGCGTGTAGGCCTGATCAACCTACATGTTCATAAGTTGATATCTTAATGTCTCGAACGCGCGCCGACATTATGCCCAAAAGCCACAAGCATGGCAGGAGTGCTCCGAAATTGCCTAAATTCCCTCGCAGGAGTAAGGAAATTCTGGCTGCTCGCCAGCAACGGACTTTTGCCCTTCTGATCGGTCAGTCACACTCGGCGGTGGACTATCTTGCTTAAGCCGATGAATCTGATAACGCCGAGCTTCATGGCAGTGGAGGACGAGACGTGAACCCGAGTGCGACGTCGTTTGTGATAGTCGTTTGGAAAGCCCTTCAGCATCGCTGGATATTTTGTCGCCTGGATTGGAATAAGGCCAAGGGCTTTTTATGGACTCGGTCTGGAGTCTACTACTGCCTGGAATTGGACTTCTGGATTGTGGTCTATGATTTCCCTTTTGAGGGACCGCTACTGATCCCAGTTGGACTGTGTGGAGCGCCGCCGCCGCCCTGTCGCGCACTGACCTGCCGCGGAGCTGCCGCCCTAGAGCGCGGTACTTGCCGCAGCGTGCCGCCCTGCTGCCGCCGACCTCGCCCGCGCTTCCCGCCGCGGTCCGGAAGTATTAGGATTATTTTATGTCATTCAAATATTAATTGGTTATGTTAATTAAGTGTGTCTATTGTATGTTACGTAGTACTAGGGGTTTATTTGTGTAGGCCAATTGGTCTTAAATTTAGAAATAAGGGAGCGCTCCACAAATTGAGTCTAAACAAGTTTATCGGCTTATTTATTTTTTTATCATGCTGATCTGTTGGCCATGTATCGATTTAAATCTATATAAAAAGGGTGTTTAGAACCTTAGGAAACTACTTGATGGTAAATTATAATTGGGTCAAATAATGATTGAAATAAATTTAGCCACTTAAAAGAAGATTCAGTCTTGTCTTTAACACCTGGTGTTTAAACCATACATAGTCATAATATAACTTGGGCTATAGAATTACATGTTAGTTAGTTTAAAAAGGAGTAGTAGACAGTATTACCTATTTTTATGTGTACCAAGGCCTGGTTTAATATGGAGTGTTAGGAGTGTGGTAGTAGAGGAGCCTTATGTAGAGTTGACTCTGGGAGCAGGAAGCCTATTCCTTGTTGGAGCCTGCATTTGCTACATCCCACAACAAGGTGGCCCCCCCCTTCATTCACCGGACTACACTATACTAAGAGGAATTTCTCAGTTAAGGCACCTCCCTGCACTACACCTGACAGCATTAAGTTCACTGTCCGACTGGTATATCCCACCCCCTTCTCCACTGACTGCTACCGGTTGCTCACGATAAATACAGACGGGGGGAACAGTGGCAGACGTGGAAGATGAAATTTATTTGAGGCAACCTGAAGGATATGAAGTCAGAACAGATCGTGTTTTTCATCTTAAACAAGGTTTATATGGTCTTAAGCAGCCTCTGCGCTGCTGGAATAAGAGGTTTGAAGACATGACTGGCTTGGGATTTCGACAAAGTCTTGAAGAACCTTGCGTCTACATACGTCTTACACCTGCTGGAAAAGTCATGGGAGCGCTATACATTGATGATGGTTTAGTCGCCGCTACCATTCAGGCTGAAATGGACTTATTCATAGGGCAATTACAATCTCATTTTGAAATTATTGCTAAAGAAGTTTCTTACTTCCTTGAACTTGAAATCAATCAACATGATTCAAATATCATGGTATATATCATGATATTTCCATAAATATCAATATAAATAATTTCAAAATTTAATATGGAAGTCTGTAAAACTGTCCTTACACCAATTGAAAAACCTTCCAATCAAGATCCAGGGAAAGCTCTTGACTTTCCATATCGATCAGCTGTTGGAGCTTTATGTAGCTTGTGGTGCTCGATTTGACATTACAAGATACAAGATACAAAATGCCTTTATTCAGTTATATACAAAGTATACATGAATGGTGTCACTTTTACATTTTTCAAGTTGTACTTAAAAAGCTAACAGAGCAGACTGACTACATATATTTACAAAAAAGTCAAGAAAGATAGAAAATGAAAAAACAAAGAACACAGTCTACAAAAGAGTTGAGGTTACTGTAAAAATTCATTAAATGAATATAAACGTTTACTAATCAAAAACTGTTTAAGCTTATTTTTGAAAACGCAAAAATTATCTATTGATTTGATGTCAGGAGGAAGACGGTTGAAGAATCTAATGCCAGCATATGAAGGTTTTTTCATAAAATCTAAGATTATGACGGTTAAAAGCAAAATTAGAATTGTTTCTTGTGTTGTAGTTGTGATTTTGGCCTAAAGTAGGTAGATGTAATGAATTATTTTTTAAGAACAAAACTAACTCAAAGATATACAGGCCATAAACAGTAAAGAAACCTAGCTCCACAAAACACTGTCTAACAGTCTCATCCCAATTCAGCCCCAAAATAATTTGTATTGCTTTTTTTTTAAAATAAGTATTTTATTTATGTTTAAAATTAAAGTACTCCCATATAAATTTATACCAAAAATGATTTGTGATTGTATAAAAGCAAAATAAATATTTCTAAGAGTTGACAAGTCAGTGAGCGGTGTGAATAAAAACGAGTAGAACAAGTAAATACTTGAGTGACAAGTAAACGCCAAAATTGAAGTGAATAAAAGAAGTATTTACTCTTACTCGCGAGTAAATACTTGAGAGGCTAGTAAACCCCGAAAATGTTAATTTTGGTGTGAATAAACGCAAGTAAATACTTCTGTAGCAAGTAAATACTTGTCCATTCGCAAGCCAACCCGACACCAGACTTGCAGTCGTACTTGTACACGAAAGAAGCTGCGTTTATGAACCTGCGTGGTGTGAAACGTTATAGAGACCGGCGTGATATAAGTCCCAATCTATCTAAGGGACTATTACACGGTTTGAGAGCGAAAACGTAGATTTTCTCACTTCACACTTTCTTGACGAAACCACTGATGCAAAGGGTGGAGGATTAACTGCACGGAAAAAGATGGAAATTTTTCTGAGATACGTTAGTAATCCAGGATTCCAAAGTGGTGTTGCCAACGACATGGGGGTTGAAAGAAGTACCGTCAGCAGAACTTTTTCAAGTGTATTGGATAAAATAGTCTAAGTCTGAAGATTGGATTAAATTTCCACGCACTATTGAAGATATGGATCAGGCAAAGGCAGATGGGCTTCAAAATTTCGCATTCCGACTGTCATTGGTGCTATAGATTGCACTCAAGTGCATATTATGAAACCTTCGGTGACAAGTATGTGAACAGAAAAGGAAAAACAACAATAAACATTCAGATGACTTGTGACGCTAATGTAAAAATAACAAGTGTGGACGCTCAGTGGCCAGGGAGTGTACATGATGCCAGGATTTGGCGAGTGAGTGGAATTCAGGACGTGGTGTGCCGATATGATGGTGATGTTTGTCTCCTTGGTGATAGCGGATATGGAATTACTCCTTGGGTACTGACTCCTTTTGACGAACCAAGAAATGCTCGTGAGCAGAATTACAATTCGACCCATGCTTAGGAAAGAGTAATAATCGAACGAGTTTTTGGCCAGATGAAACGTCGTTTTCCCATACTCTCGAGCCAAGTTAGAATAGCAGTCAAAATGTTCCCAATTTAGTAATAAGTTGTGCAGTGCTTCACAATGCAAAACAGCAAAACATTTGAATGATGCTTGGGAAGTGGAAGACGGAATCGAAGATGGTGTGGTTGAAGAAAATGTACCTCTATATAATTTAGATTTAGTGTCACAACAGGAAGTCACACTACTTTCATCTATAGCTGCAAGAGGACAAAAACAAACAGGAACGACAACTGACAACTGACGGGGAGTCAAGTTACTTTAGGGCGAAAAGAACAAAGTCACAAAAGGAAATGATGCGTGATATGTGTGGCGCTACAAGTATTTACTTGCCTTTCTTGTGAATCAGCTGTCTCGCGAGTAAATACTTGCTAGTATACCCTCGGGTTGGCGAGTACACGGTCACAAGTAAACTCGACACTTTATTCACATCGGTTTACTTGGGGTTTAAATACTCGTTACACTTTACTTGTGAGTAAATACTCGTCGTACTCGTTTTTATTCACACCGCCCAGTGTAATTAGACATTTTCTTTAATGAAAATAACCCAGATGCTAATTTTTTTGTAATATGTAAAACATGTGTCCCAACTTAAATGTTTATCAATAATTAAACCCAGGAATTTCGACTCTTCCACTTCCTCTATCAAGTGATTATTTAAGAAAATATTTAATTGATCAGGAGATCTGCTTTGCCAAGTGGGAAAAATTGTAAATTTAGTTTTGGAAGGATTAAGTAGCAAACCTTTATCATTCAAAACTTGTTCTAATACAGAAAGATGACTAAAAGTTTTAGCCTCTACATCACAAAAAGTTTTTCCAGTGATTTTTAGATTGATCATCGGCATACAATGTTATTTTATCAAATTCCATTGTAGAAGGTAAACCTTTTAGATGAGGAACAGTAATGGTCCTAAAATGGATCCCTGAGGGACTCCGTATTTTATATCCCTTAAATTAGAATTATAATTTATTAACTGGTTATGATTATTTGGTAAGTAATTTCCACATACTGTTTTCTGTTTTCCAAATAAGAATTAAACCATGAGAGAGCTCTATTTTTCACCCCTAATTTTTCAATTATAGAAAGAAGTTTGGAGTGTGATACACTGTCAAATGCTTTACTTAGATCCATAAATAAACCAACCATCCTCTCTCCCGCATCAACAGAATTTAAAACAGATTCACTGATCTCCCACATCTAATGCCATGCTGGTCTTTATTAAGTAAACTGTTATTTTCTAAGAAGGTTAATAGTTGATTAGCCATGATACGTTCAAAAATTTTTGAAAATATAGGTAGAAGAGAAAGAGGGCGATAGTTGGATACATCTTGACTATCATTTGATTTAAGAAGAGGTTTAATTTTTG